>JAOVYX010001287.1:0-12782 GCA_035668315.1 Drosera spatulata | reverse complement strand
AGGAACGTAGTGAGTTAAGCAAATACTCATTACAAACATTCCATTTAAATCATCACACTTAAGACTTATATATATATCAGTTATTGATCTAGATAGTTCTAATTGAATCAACCATAATCCCTACATTTTTCCCTATCTAAGCAACCTATCCTGCTATCTATCTAGTTTAGTTTTACATTTCTGAATCATTAGTTTAGTTATTGAACCTTTTAAACAATCCCCCCCCCCAACTCCTAGAGTAGTTAAAAGCCTTAAGTTATTTTAGTTGATCACTTTCAACTTTCTCTGTGGAATCGACCCCTACTTCCACTACTAGATTTAATTCTATATTTATAGAGTGAAGTGGGTGCTCTTAAATATTAATTTCACGTGTAAACGACAGCACGCATCAACAGGACAGAGTTGCCTTAGTCGCGGGAGCGACGTAGAGGGGTCGCGGGCACGACAGAATAATTGTCGCGGACGCGACGGGCGTCAGGCGTGTTTTTTGTTCTGTTTTATTTGCGGGCCCAATAAATAGCTTGTTTTAGGGTTATGTTCACTGACGACAATTATAGAGCAATAGAGGACGATTGTTTGCCGATTCCTAGTGGCTTTTGAGTGCACACGAAGTGAGATTGAGCGATCAGGTTTAGGAAACGCTGTAAACGCTGTTTGATAGTGGATTTCCGTTCTCCGTGGGTTTTTTCTTCCCCTTGAGGGTTTTTTCTACGTAAATCTGGTGTTGTTTACTTTCTCATTGATCTCGTGCGATTGCTGATTTATTATTTCTTATTGTTCCGCGTTTGTCTCGAGTTGTTATTCGTAACAAGTGTTATCAAAGTAAGGTTGACAGGGTTTAGAATTTTGGATCTAGGGCTTTAGATTCAATTTTTTTTCTGATCAGAGTTTCTAGTTGGTTTGAAAGGTTTCAAAAGCTAGAATCTTTGTTGTCTTGTTCCTGCTGTTGAGACAATGGTGAATACGACGAAGTTCAAGATTGAGCCATTTGATAGGAAAACTAATTTTAGCATCTGGCAGAGTACGATCAGGGATGTTCTTGTGCAGCAAGGACTGTTTAAGACTCTGAGAGGAATCAAGCCTGCAGATATGAAACAGGATGATTGGGAAGAACTGAAAGCAAAGGCAATAGCTATTATCAGATTGAGTCTGGCGCCACACGTGAAGTATCAGGTTCTGAACGAGGTCTCACCGGCGAAGATGTGGGAGAAGTTAGAATCTGTTTACATGTCTAAGTCATTATCAAATACGGGCAGTTTGACCTCAAGATGAAGGAGGGGACGGATCTTAATGACCATATTGCCGAGTTTAATCGGCTTGTGACGCAACTGGCTAGTCTGGAAGTTAGAGTTGAAGAGGAGGATCAGGCATTGATCTTGCTCAAATCACTTCCTAGTTCCTATGCTATATTGAAGACCACTTTACTTGTAGGCAAAGACAAGTTAAGTGTGGAAGAGGTGACATCAGCAATTCTTGATGTGAGAAAGTTGAATCCTTTAGGCTCCAGCAGTTCTGGGGAGGGATATATTGCTAAGTCAGAGAACAGGGGCAGGGGTCATCAAAGGAACAAGGGTAGCAAAGGGAAATTCTGATCGAAATCGTGAGGAGTGTTATGAGAACGGGCACATGAAAGCACAGTGTGATCTGAATAAAAGCAGGTTGTCCGAGAAATCATTCAGTTTTACAAGTATAGCAGAGAATGTGGACAACGGCGATGGTGATCTCTACGTGGCTTCAGGAATTACCGAGTCCCACAGTTTAGCTTTGGTAGTTCGAGGGAATACTTTGTTAAATGAGTGGATTATGGATTCCGAGTGCTCATTTCATATGTGCCGCATGAGAGAGTGGTTTGATATATTGACACCATGCAGCGGAGGTTCCGTGTTAATGGGCAATGACGCAGTGTACAGAGTTGCTGGGATTGGAACTATTAAGATCAAAATGTTTGATGGGGTAGTCAGAACATTGGGGGATGTGCGGTATGTTCCAGACCTTAGGAAAAATCTGATATCAGTTGGCACTCTAAATTCAGCTTGTTGTGGGGTATCAGTCAGAAATGGCATCATGAGGGTGTCAAAGGGATCGCTGGTGGTTATGAAGGCAGAGAAGACAGGGAACTTGTACAGATTGATTGGGAGCAAAGTTTTGGGTGTAGCTGTAACAGCTTCAGGTTGAGATTCAGCTAGTGATAACACCAAGCTTTGACATATGCGGCTAGGACATTTTAGTGAAGGTAGTATGGGACATCTTCACAAGAGAAATTTGCTGAAGGGGGCGAAATCATATGAGCTAGAATTCTATAAATTTTGTGTTCTTGGGAAGCAACCTCGTGTGAGCTTCAAGACAACATCTCATTCTAGCGAGGAGGTGTTAGATTATGTACAATCCGATGTCTGGGGGTCTATCAAGACACATCAATAGGTGGAGCATAGTACTTTGTGAGCTTCATTGATGACCACTCTAGGAGAGTTTGGGTATATTTCATGAAGCAGAAGTCAGAGGTATTCAGCATCTTCAAACAGTGGAAGACACGAGTTGAGACTCAGTCAGGGAAGAAGCTGAAGTATCTCAGATCTGATAATGGAACAGAGTCCACAGATGGCCAGTTTGTTCAATTCTACAAAGATGAGGGCATCATTAGGCACTTCATGGTCAGAGGTACGCCGGAGCAGAACGGAGTAGCTGAAAGGATGAACAGGACTTTGCTGGAGAAAGCTAGATGCATGAGGTTGAATGCAGGCTTGCCTAAGAATTTTTGGACAGAGGCTGTTAACACAGCTTGTTATCTCATCAACAGAATTCCATCTTCAGCCATTGATCATCGCATTCTAGAAGAGGTATGGTCTGGAAAACTTGTTGATTATTCTATTTTGAGAGTTTTTGGATGTCCTGTCTATGTTCACATGCAGTGTTTTGAGAGGTTTAAGATAGATGCCAGATCAAAGCAATGCATCTTTCATGGATATGAGGATGATATGAAAGGCTATAGACTGTGTGATCCTATAGCAAAGAAGAAAGTGGTTAGCAAAGATATAGTCTTTGATGAAGATCACATGATAAAATAGAACAGTTGGGATGTTAATATCAAGGATAAGCAGATCGAGATAGAGCTTCCAGAGACAAATGAGCAAGTTTCTGATCAGCAGGGCTCGACAGAGATTGATCAGGTTGATCAAGTTGACCAGGTTGAGTAGGTTGTAGCTGATACAGGCCCAGTGCAACAGTAGGAGTCTTACAGTATTGCCTTAGGTAGAGATAAACGGAATCCAAAGGCTCCTAAGAGATATGATTTTGAAGACATGCTTGCTTTCGCATTGGTTGCTGATGGAGGTGGTCCTAGTTCTTACCATGAGGCTATCAATTCTGATGGCTGTGATAAATGGTTGACAGCTATGGTGGAGGAAATGGAGTCCCTCAAGAAAAAATAAACTTGGGAGTTGGTGAAACTTCCAGAAGGAAAAAAGCCAGTTGGTTGCAAGTGGGTGCTCAGAATTAAGGAGGGTGAGAAATACAAAGCTCGTCTAGTGGATAAGGGTTTTTCTCAGAAGGAAGGTATAGATTACAATGAGATCTTCTCTCCAATGGTGAAGCACACATCTATTCGATTGATTTTGGCATTGGTCGCAGCTTTTGATATGGAGCTAGAGCAGATGGACGTGAAGACTGTATTTCTTCATGGTTTTTTAGAGGAGACCATCTATATGAATCAGTCAAAGGGGTTCGTGGAACCTGGTAAAGAAGGGCTGGTTTGCAAGCTAAAGCGGTCGTTGTATGGCCTGAAGAAGTCACTAAGGCAGTGGTACAAATGATTTGATGGGTTCATTATTTCACACGGATTTTCTCGTAGTGAGTATGACCCTTGTGTTTATTTTCCGCTTTTGTGATGATGGTCTGTTGTGCTGATTAGTCTCTATGTAGATGATATCTTAATTGCTTTGAAGAATAGAGATGGAATTCTTCAGCTGACATAGATATTGAGCTCAGAATTTGAGATGAAGGATCTTGGTGCTGCGACAAAGATCCAAGGCATGGAGATTGTCCGTGATAGAGCATCAAAGAAGCTGTGGCTTACTCAGAGAGGCTACATTGAGAAGATTTTGGTGAGGTTCAACATGAAGAACGCAAAACCAGTTGCAATTCCTTTGAGTCCTCAGTTTAAGCTGTCAGCTTAACAGTGTCCAATTTCAGATAAAGAGGTGGAGCATATGTCTCATGTGCCGTATGCTAATGCGGTAGGGTGTCTCATGTATGCTATGGTGTGTACTCGCCCAGATATTGCTCAAGCTGTTGGTGTAGTTAGCAGGTATATGGCTAATCCAGGAAGAGAGCATTGGAATGCTGTGAAGTGGATTCTGCTTGGCTGGAACTACAGATTATGGCATCTTGCTTAATGGCCAGGATGCGAAGAGTGATGTAGTTGGTATGGTGGATGCAGACTATGCAGGTGATTTGGATTCCAGGAGGTCTACCAGCGGGTATGTGTTTACTTTCGGTGGTGGTCCCGTGAGTTGGAGGTCAGTCCTGCAAGATGTGGTTGCTCCGTCCACAACAGAGGCGGAGTATATAGCTTTGACTGAGGCAGGAAAGGAGGCTATATGGCTTAGGAATATAGTGCAGGAACTTGGTTACAAGCAAGAGGATTGTGTCTGCGTGTTTTGTGACAGTCAGAGTGCAATCTATTTGGCCAAGAATCAGGTTTACCATGCTCGGACAAAACATATTGATATGAGGTTTCACAAGATCCGAGAATGGGTGGATCTAAAGACATAGATTTGCGGAAGGTTCACACAAAGGACAACGCAGCGGATATGCTAACCAAGGGGGTCACAAAGATCAAGTTCAAGCGGTGTTTGGACTTGATTCATGTTACTTCATGCTGAATGGTGTGGTAGTGCATCCCTCCACACAAATAAGGGATGCAAAAACGTGTCAGGTTATGGCACAGGAGGATCGCTAGTTGGATTCACTGGTTGTGGTGCATTTACTCAAGCCAAGGTGGAGATTGTTGATGTTGCTTTGAGTATCTGGAGCCTTGAGGAGCATTAGGAGCGCGAATAATCAGCACAGGACAGAGTTGGGGTCGCGGGCGTGACAGAATAAGTGTCGCGGCCGCAACGGGCGTCAGGCATGTTTTTTGTTCTGGTTTATTTGCGACCCCTATAAATAGATTATTTTAGGGTTCTGTTCGCTGACGATAATTATAGAGCAACAGAGGATGATTATTTGCCGATTCCTAGTGGCTTTTGAGTGCACACAAAGTGAGATTGAACGATCAGGTTTAGGAAACACTGTAAACACTGTTTGATAGTGGATTTTCATTCACCATGGGTTTTTTCTTCGCCTTGAGGTTTTTCCCACGTAAATCTGGTGTTGTTTACTTTATCGCTGATCTCGTGTGATTATTCATTTATTATTCCTTATTGTTCCGTGTTTATCTTGGGTTGTTATTCGTAAACGGGGTTAAGTGGGTAATCGGGGTAGATTGTGTTGGTTTTGAGACAGTATCATCGTGTTTCTACTAATTTGTACTCAAAACTCTCTTGTATATTTTGCATTGGTTCTCATCTTTGCTTCCGATCTGTCCTCCTCCTCCCGAGCTCTGTGCCTTTTTTATCACTACGAGAACCTAAGTCTTCCATGCCCAAGCCTTCTGCCTCAAGTGAGTGTATCTACATCAAGTTTATCCTTGTTTCACAATGATTTCTTTCTCTTACTCTTCTTAAACTGAAGCATTTCTTCATGTGTGTACTAAACTGAAGTAATTTTTATAGAAGAATTCAGATCCGCAGCTTGATTGATCATAGAAGCTCTAAGTAACCTCTTATGCAGCTCTTCCAATTTCTTCTCTTGTATAGTTGTCTGTATAGTAGTGTTAGTTGCTTTATTGTGAGTCGAGATAGCATCGTGCTATTTATCGATTCGTAGTATATATGTGATGTTATCTTATGGGTTATCTCAAATGTGGTTGGATGATAGGGATGATGGACTGAGAATGACTAGATGATTTGGACACGATTTAAATGAAAGAACATATGCATCTCACTATTCGGAATGTGAATGATGTTATCTAATCACAAAGAAAAATATAGATGTTGAAGATACATATCATATTATAGTTCATGCTTTTCATATATTCAGTACATGTTTTCTCATATTACAGTTCATCGTTTTCATACTTGATAGGAATATGCAATCCCTCCATTGTCGACATCAACGCTAAATGGCCAACAAACGAACTACATCAACACCCTCAAAATCTCAAAGGGCATAGATAAGCCCTACAAGGAAAGAATTGCAAACGGGGGTCGTTGTCGACTTCGAGACTTTAACTCATGAGTTAGACGAAGTCCTGGAGGTTGCAGACAGTGTACAAGAAGCCGGTCTCAAGTACTTGTGTGAAACTTCTAGCCGAATCTATGACGATGAAGTAATGGAGTTCATCGAGAAAGCTAGGGTCACGGAGAATTTCAAACAAATCAACTATATCTATAAGAAGACAGCGTTCCAAATCACTACAGACGATATGGCACACATCTTCAGGTTGCAGAATGAAGGTACAAGGGTGATTCCTCCAAGCGTTCTCACAGACGGATGGCTCGCGATGCTTGGAACTGAACATCAGAAAGAAGGCATCAAAACGATAAAGAAGTTCCTATCAAAGGAACACAAGTTTCTTGCATATGTGCTCAAGAAGGCCATCATGTCCAGGGAGTTTTCAAAAGACCAAATCACTCAGGATCAACAAGAAATCATGTGTGGCATCCTAATAAGACACAAGGTCAACTGGGCCAGTTTGATGATGTATCAACTGGTTAGTTGCAGCAGACTGGTTGCAGTACTTGTTGCAAATGAAGTTGCAGAAAGGTTGGATATAAAGGCCGTGCAGCAGAGCTCATGCAGCCGTGGGCTACAGCAGAGGCATGCAGTAGACCTGGTGCATGAGTCTGGGTGCAATATAAGTTGTGCTGGAATGGAAAGGAACAAGGAAGGGTGTTAGGAATGTGCAATCCCTCCACTTGTATAGAAATTGATGAACAAAACTTAGGAAAGAAATTATGTATGTATTAGATGCTTAGGATGTAATAGTTAGTCAAGTAGTTGCAGACTAAGGCCGCAGATGCAGCTGGATGCAGCAGAGCAGCAAGGCACATAAGTGCAGCAAAGTTTGGACGACCTGAGTGGTGCAGACTAGTAGAGGGACTACAATTTACATGCCAAAGATCAATCACATACAACAGCAAAAGGTCCCAGTGTTCTCATGATCAACGATCCTTTCTGTGTTCAAGGCCAGTTCCAGCAGCAAAGAGAAGTGAGCCATATTACAGTGCAAGTATGCAAGCTGAATTGCAGAAGACTGAGTGCAGTGCTGGGTGTAAACGAAGCTACACTAGGAGGCTGAGGAGATGAGGTCTGGAAGCTGTTGAGTGAGAGCTGAGTTGCAGCAGACTGGCTTCAGTACATGGTGTAAGTGAAGTTGCAAAAAGGCTGGATATGAAGACTGTGTAGCAGAGCTCATGCAGCCGAGGTGTAGCAGAGGCTGACAGCGGGGCTGCAGTAGAGGCTGCAGCAGAGGCTGTGCAGTAGAGGGATGCAGCAGACCTGATGCATGAGGCTGGGTGCAGTATGAACTGTGCTGGAATGGAAAGGAAAAAGGAAGGGATAAAAAACGAGAAGCTGAGGCAAAGGTGATGTGTACTAGATCAGAAAAGGTGAAGCCAAGTCAGTCTACTACAGTAGAGGACAAAACTGTCTTTATCAGATTATACAGTCACGGGTTTTGGTTTCCTGAGCCTATAAAAGAGGACTCACAGTGGAGAGGACAAGGGGGACGAGTCTGAAAAAATTTGAATATCATTGAGAGATTTCAAAAAGAAGAAAAGCCTTGGAGACTCGTTGTGCGTGAGCTGAATTGAAGATTCAGGATTTGTGAAGAAGGTTCACTAGTCTGCTAGTGAAGAACAACAACAGCAACAGAGCACTGTAAGATCTAGGTTCTTCATCCTTTAGCAAGTAAGATCTTATTGTAAAAGGGGTTATCTTGTAAGCCAGAAACAAGAGCTAGTGAATCTCCTCTTGGCTTGACTACACTAATCACCAAGGGAAGACTGGACTAAGCTTTTGTTACTTTTTGGTAGCAGATGTCTGAACCAATATAAAAGTCCTGTGTCAGTTACTTTTCCGCACTGATTATCACTCCTATAACTGTTAGTGAAGAACTTTATATCCAAAGAGACAAGCTTCACAAAGCTAAAGTCTCAACTGCAAAACTTCTGCATTACTGTAGCAGACTTAGGCAGTGCAGACTAGCCCATAGCTTTATTGCACTGTCTGTAAATTTTTTGAGATAACCTATTCACCCCCCTCCCCCCCAAGGTTATTTATGGGACTTTCAATTAGTATTAGAGCCTATCTTTCTAGAGTTAACAGTTATTGGAAAGAAAATGTCATCTTTTTATATCCGTCTGCAAAGAAGTTACTGACAGTTTATTATTGTGAAGATTCAATCATGGCTCCTCTAAAGCTACCAAAGTATCCAAATAGTGGAGAGCCACTTTCCTGCTCCTTCGATAAATTCAACCATTGGAAACTTAGAATGCTGGCTCATCTGGATTCCATTGATGAAAGAATGTATGATATTATCACATATGGGCCTTATGATCCAAAAATGCTAGATCCAATGGATGCCACCAGAGAAGTTGACAAGCCTAAATCTCTGTGGATGAGAGACGACTGGGATCTGGTACTGGTAGACAGAAGAGCCAAGAATCAGATATACAAGACTCTGGACGACGATATGTTCGAGATCGTGGTCCATACCAACACAACGAAGGAAGCATGGGAAGCACTACTGCTGAGAAATGAGCGCACAAATGAGATCCGCGAAAATAAGAAGGATGTCCTCATGCAGCAATACGACTGGGTCTCGATGAGAGCAGATGAGAACCTCACAAGCTTCTATGAAAGGTTTAATGTTCTCATCAATACTCTCAAGTCTTTAGGAGAAACCTTCTATAACAAGGAGGTAAACCTTAAGTTCATGAGATCTCTTGGAGAGGAATGGGGGACGAAGACAACCGCCATTAAAGAGTCGAGAGACCTTGCCAAAATGTCATTGGCACAACTTTATGGCGTTCTGCACACCTACAATCTGGAGGTGGAGCAGAAGAGACAGATAGATGAAGCCAGAAAAAAGACACTGGTATTCAAAGCTCAGGAGAGGATCCTGAAGACCATGGCAGACGAGGAGAGTTGCACCACCTCATCTACGAGCGACAAAAGCATGACTGAAGAGCTAGCACTCATGGGAAGAAATTCAGAAAGCTTTTCAAGAAGAAGAATTTGAAGAAACTAAGTGCCAGCAAAACTAAAGAAGCAAACAGAGATCTCTACTACAACTGTGGAAAACCAGGGCACTTTGCTGCATAGTGCAAACGACCGCCACAGGACTCGTCTGCACATAAGAAGAAGAAGGACCTAAAAGGAGCCTTCAACAAGAAGGAAAAGGAAAAAACCTATGCTGCAAAGACTTGGAGTGACAAGACTCAGATGAAGAAGAAACGAACTTAAATGTTCAACTATGTCTCATGGCCAGGTCTGATGACAACAAAAAGGTATTTGACTTCTCCGAATCTGATGCCTCAAATGAGGAACTGAAAGAGGCACTTCAAAAGACCTCAGAAAGCTTTATTTCTCTCCCAAGAAAGAATAAAGAGAACATTGAGTTGATTGCAAATCTCAAAGAGAATTACAATCTTGCCTATCAAGAAGTTAACGACTTACAAAGTCAGTTAAATGTGGTAGACAACAAACTCGGTGAATCAGAAGAGAAAGTCAAAGTTCTCTCTGAAATGGTGGACACACTCACCAAGAAAAATGCTAAGCTTCAAGCCCAAGTAGATGCGTGGAATGGTAAGTCTCTGGATCTGCAAAAAGCACTGATCACAGGACAATATCCATGGGATAGGTCTGGGCTTGGATACAAGAGTTGGCTCGGTGAAAAGGTTCTCTTACATGAGTCAAGCTCGTCTGCAGCCAGCATTAAAGAGACAAAAAATGTCTCTATTAAAGTCTTGTAGAAGGGTGAAACGTCTGCAATCAGGATACAAACTAGTGAGTTCTCTACTGCGTAACCTGTAAAGGTTGGCTCGTCTGCAAAGACTGTGTAGAAGAGGAATCCCTCTACTCTAAGGACTGTACAGAAGAGGAACCCCTCTACTGTAAAAGACAAGAAACCCCCTCACGCGTACATTGTCAGAAGAAAAGAGTATATAACTCGTTATCTAACTGACACGAGATTTGAGAAATCTCAATTTGCACCAAATTACTCTGTATGGAATAGGGGTTCTCTCTGTGTTTCAAAGAGACCATACCGACAACACTGCTCCATGTGCAGTATGCAGCAGAGTGGATGGCAATATCCAAGCAGACGACCTAAGGATAAACCAAAGGTCTACTGCTACAGTTGTGGCAAGCCCAGCCACAAAGCCTCTCATTGTTGGGTACCACACAAGAAACCTATTCGAGTGTGAACACCTAAGACTAACAAATGAGAACCCATGTTCATGGGTACCATGTACAAATGCTACATATTCGATTGTAGGAAATACAGGATCAAGCATGATATCTGGATAATGGTTGCTCAGGGCACATGACGGGGAACAAGAAAATATTGCAGGATTACAGAAAAGAAGAAGGTCCCCTAGTCATGTTTGGTGGCGACAAAACAGGTAAAACTAAAGGTTATGGAACCATTGGTGCAAGTTCCTTAATCTTTAGGAATGTTGCTTATGTTAAAGGGCTTGAACATTATTTACTTTCCATTAGCCAACTATGTGACAAGAACTGCGAAGTGGCTTTTACTAATGACACTTGTAGAGTCATAGATAAAAAGTCCAAAGAAGTCAAACTGATAGGTCATAGATCAGGTAACATCTATGCAATAGACTTCAACTTATCACAGTCTGCACAAGTCATATGCTTTTACACTAAGGATGCAGATGACGCAAATTGTCTATGGCATAAGATGTTAGCACATCTAAACTTTAAAACAATGGCAAAATTACCCTCAGATAACTTAGTAAGGGGTCTTCCTCAAATTAAGTTCAAGAAAGATAAACTATGCAGACCTTGTCAAGAAGGAAAGCAGACTAGAGCAAGTTTCAAACTTGTGAATCAAACAGAAATCACAAGAGTTCTTGGACTACTGCACATGGACCTGTTTAGACCAGTAGAAGTAGAGAGCTTGAATAGGAAGAGATATACACTAGTAATTGTAGACGATTACTCGAGATATACTTGGGTAATTTTCGTACACAAGAAGAGTGAAACTTGTGGTCTGCTAACTAGGTTCCTCAGACAAGTGCAAAATAAAAAGAGTTTGGATGTGGTAACAATTAGAAGTGATCATGGCATAGAATTTGATCAATTAGGAGTTGATCAATGCTCTCTGATGCAGACCTTTCAAAGAGCTTTTGGGCTGAAGCAATATGCACTGCTTGTTATGTGCAAAATAGATGCCTCATTAATAAACAACATAACAAAACACCATATGAAATATGGAATGGAAAAACACCAACAGTTAAGTACTTTCATATATTTGGGTGTAAATGTTATGTTCACAACAATGATAGATTGCACTTAGGGAAATTTGACCCTAAGACAAGTGAAGGAATATTTCTAGGATATTCCACATGCAATAAAGCCTTCAGAATATTCAACAACACAAACTGTAGAAGAGTCAGTTCATGTTTCTTTTGATGAATCTGAGTCATCTATATATACTGATGATGTTCTTGATGAGGAATGTGCATGTATAGATGATGAACAGGATGTAGACAAGGTGAGTGACTCTGCAGTAAAGGTAGAGTCATCTGCAGTCCCTGAAGACAAAGAAGATGCAGTAGACCCACAACAAGATACAGCAGAGCAAAAACTGGAAGAAATTACCTTTGGCCAGCATGAGGACAAAGGCAGATGGATCAAGGCACACACTGAGAGAGACATAATAGGGGACAAGGATGCCCCAGTGTAGACGAAGAGGGCAACCACAAAGGAATGCCTATCTGCTTACTTCATTTCAGAGATGGAGCCTAAAATAATTAATCAAGCTCTCAGTGATCTTAACTGGATAGAGGCCATGCAAGAAGAACTAAATGAATTCAAAAGAAATCAAGTATGGTATCTTGTGCCAAGACTAAAGAACTATCCAGTTGTTGGCTACAAAGTGGATCTTTAGGAACAAATCTGATGAAAATGGAATAATCACTAGAAACAAGGCTAGATTGGTGGCCAAAGGGTACTCTCAAGAAGAAGGGATCGATTTTGATGAGACCTATACCCCAGTTGTAAGATTAGAAGCCATAAGAATGTTCCTAGCATATGCTTCATATGAAGACTTCAAGGTCTTCCTCATGGATATCAAAAGCGCTTTCCTCAATGGAAAGCTATAGGAGGAAGTTTATGTCGAGTAGCCTCTTGGATTTGAAGACTTTTGAACATTCAAATTATGTCTATAGGTTAGACAAAGCCGTTTATGGCTTGAAACAAGCTCCGAGAGCGTGGTATGAAACTCTTTCTACCTTTCTTTCCGATAATGGCTTTCAAAGAGGAAAGGTAGATACCACACTGTTTCTTATGAAATATAAGGAGCACACACTATTAATGCAAATATACGTAGATGACATCATCTTTTGTTGCACTAACAGCAAACTATGCGAAAAGTTTGCTGCACTAATGAAATCCAAATTTCAAATGAGTCTCATGGGTGAACTAAAATACTTTCT
>JAOVYX010001286.1:0-41395 GCA_035668315.1 Drosera spatulata | reverse complement strand
AGGCTACTGATAGGCGGCTCAAGCCAGTCGACTGCATTGATGGATATGCTGCCAGCCGTTCTGACCAGCAATGGGTCAGTTGCTGGAAGCCGAGGTCTTTACAGCGGCACCACCGACTTAGATACCACGTCCAGGTGCTCTTTTTCCGGAGTGATAACATTTCCTGTGAGATCTACTTCAGCGGGAAGCCGAGGTCTGTACAGTGGAACCAGTTACATTGATGACACCTCCAGGAGCTTTTCAGCTGGATTTGTACCATTCTCTGAAAGAACCATAGGCGTTAGTGATATGAAGACTTGCAGCAGCATAGGCTCCCTGGATAGTGGTGTAGGTCTGCTGGTTAAGAATGTGGATGATGGTTGCTGCGATACCCCTGATCCCGCATCCTCGTCTTGTGATGCCACAGAGGATTGATAGCATCTGGATTGTGCATTGTTGTTTTGATTGTAAATGTAGATATCTGGGTAGATATCTGGTTGTAAGTATGTTTGCACATTTGTCTACATATAGTGATGAAATGCATTGGTTAGATGTATGTGCAAGACGCTTCTTTTTCTTTGTATATCTTTACTGATGGGATCTGAATTTGATAGGGGTGGGAATGGATTGGGTAAGATTGGATCAAAATCCACACTCAATTTAATTCATATCAATTCATATTTTTTAATCCAATCCATCAAAAAAAAAAAAAATCGGATTGATTCGGATTGAAGTTTAATGATATACACTAGTGCAATGTCCGAGCTTGGTGATTCACCTGAACATTAATGAATGAGAAAAAATGTAATATGAGTGGAGTTGATTCAGAACAATGGTAAAACTAGAACAATAAGTGTGTACTCAAAACTATATTGAGTAAAAAGTAAATCCTATATTTTACCAAATACCATTATACATTCATCTAGACACTTTGATGTGTTTCATGAACAGAGCGGATTCAATCTTGATGTGATTCAATAGATTTTATTATTATTTCTAATTATTATTTGATTAATTAATAGTTTGTTTTGGATTATGGATATATTCATATCTAATCCAATGGATTTGGATTTTATTTTGATCCAATCCATTATAATCCATCTCAAAATTTTAAAAGAAGAAAAAATATGTAAAAATTGATTCTATTAGAGGAATCACCATTTCCGACGGTGACTATTAGTTAGTCTGCCGAAATCATGAAGTTCATATACACAAAGATGAAATCGAATCCCATGATTGATGAAGATGCAAACAAAAGCAGGTTTGCAAAATGAATTCGATCTTCTTGACGAAGGCGGGTTTTCCATGAAGCTGTTGATAAACGTTTATATTGTTATGTGAACAATTCAAGAAAACATGATTTACATTTCCTTAGTAGAAACTCAAGCTTAAGTCTAGTGGAGGATGAGAAGACTTTTTGTTCTCTATGCGTGGGTTCGTCGGCATTGTAACTATCTCCTGCTGCCGTGTTTCGATATCTCCGCTAACAGGAAACAGTTGAAGGGTTTTTCTCTCCGTCTTTGATTCCGGACGAATTTGATAAGTATCATCGACACCTGCAACAAAGGTTGGTTAACACATACAAAGATACTCAAGAATGGGACCGGGGAATGAAGCTACGAATGAAGTGTGTCTCTAATGCTCCTGATCTGTTCGTAGCTTGTTATGGGATTCCTCTTTGTTACATCCAGCTCAAATAGTTCCTACAAATACCAATTTGGGTACATTGGTAGCTGCTCTATCTCGAATATCTTTTCAAAATTAATGATTGTTTCAATGTTTGCTTGCAAATTTTGATAGGATAGTGAAGTTACTCAAAAAAATTCCAAGAATATTGTATCCAAATTCAAAAGTAGCGTTGAAAAATAAAGTTAGTCAGTTTAAGGAAATGAAGATTTGTCTTTTGGTTACCTTTTTTTCCCCCCTGCCGCAATATGCTTCTACCAAGTAGCATATATATATAGAGCTGTCTTCAATGACAAAACTTCATTGTTTGTAAAAGTCTTGTTGTGTGTGTGTGCATCTCTCACAGTATCTGTATATGAATTTGTTATCTCCTCATGCGACTTAATATACTAAGGATTGAATCAGCGTTTTGTTTTACGGATGTTTCGGAGTGGTTTTGTGGCAGCCTTGATCAAAAGAAAACCACAGTGCTTCTCTACATGCAGGTTCGAGAAATTCACTGAATGAATATGCACCAAGGATAAGCAAAACCACCCACCCTTTATAGCTTATACGCTGATGCCTAATTAGAAGAGAAATTTCGCAGTTTGAAAGAACTTACAGTATGTAGGCGCATCGACATGCTTGACAATGCTTCCCTCTTCGGTCACTCTTTGCCGCTTCTGTCTCTCCCTAGCTTTATGGTTTTGAAACCAATAGAACACATTCTTGCTCTCAATGGTACCATAAGAGCTAAGCTCTGACGATATCTTCTGAATCTGGTGGATACTTGGGGTCCGCAGCCCCGATCTGAACAGATCTGTCAAAACTTTAACCTGTTCAGATGTCGGGTTCCATCGCCCGTACTTGGTACCACTAGCATTGCAACTGGCCTTCTTGTTGACGTTGTGAAAATCTCCTGTTTGGATGCAAAAGCCTGACATAGCCTGTTTCATGTCTAGGAAAGTTCAAAGAGTTCTTTTTCAGTGTAAGAGGTGCATGATTATGATCCCTTTTTATATTAGCGTTCGGACCAACTATATATCATATGTACTCCGTCTATTTCAGAGAAAAAGTTAGCGGCCGAATCTGTATCGCAGTCATAGCTTTAGGACTACGAGAGCGTAACAACTGGACTTTAATCCGGTGGCGATAGTGAATAGTGATATGTAATGCTTGTGAAGTTCGAGATCAATATTATATCTTGTCTCATGTTTTATACTTAAAGAAACTTAAAGGTCACATGCTATCATTGGATCAGAAGCTTTTTTTTTTTTTTTTTCTTCATCCATTCACATTTCATACGTTGTCAAGTGATTTTAAAACCTCTATTTGTATATAAAAAATTATATTTAATTATTATTCTATTTTCTTTTTTTCTTTCTTTTTCCCCTACTCGATCGCTTATCAATATTTCAATACATTGATTAAACTATCAAAATAAAAACACTTCTATATTATAACTGTTTTGCACATCTGCCCTTCTTATTTGATAAATATTATTTGTCTTTCATAAGCATTTAAATCAATTATCATTGGACAGAAGATGAAAAGAAGAAGATGTAAAAGGAGAAAGATGGAGTGAATGAGTTGTAGTATTAATGATGTAACAAGCAGCAAATAAAAATGGATACAAATAATTGGCATTTGAGATGGTTTTTGTTGAAGTTGAGGAAGAATTTGATAAGTTTCTCGTGGTAGATATCGTTTTCTAGGATTTGTGCACCACCACCATCGAAAAAAGGAGAAATGATGATACATGAAATGGGCAGAAATGAAGTGTATAAGCAATTAAGAAAGTTTAATTAATGAAGTGCCAACAACAACAACAAAAAATCCTTACATCTTAATTATAATACTAGTATTGAGTTTTTATTGACCAATGAAATTGAGAAGTTCTTTATTGAAAAAGGAAAGGAGGTAAGAAATGGAAGATGAAGTTTAAAAATAATTAAAAGGATTTAATGAAATATATCAAGAAGCATTAATAGAAGAATTAATAAAGAATTAACTAAAAAAAATTCTACATTTGTATTATAGATTTATAATGATTCCTTCTGTCTCACAGACAATACAACACTTTCATCTGAGGAGTTGTCGAGGCAAACTTTAACTATCATCGTGGGATGATAAAAAATTATTTTATTTAAATTTATCATGAAACATCAGTTATAGTATAGATCATGTATTTTCATATGACGATGATTACAGAACGATTGTACATTATTAGTTATAAAAATAAACCTCATCAAAATATGTATTAAATAATGATATCTTTGAAATGGGTTTTCTTGTGAGTAGAGAAAATATTATACTCCGTCCTAATTTAATTACAATATTTTTTTTATTACTCCTAATACAAATGTAACACTTCTATTCTTTCTTTATTTGATATTTTTCAATTTATACTAATATAATCAAACTATCTCATTACTTCCTTTTTTTTCTTTTATTCTCTCTTTAAATCTCACTAACATTCCACTATCATTAAAAAATATACAGAATTTTTTTCATCAAATTTCATAAAAATACAACACATATACGAGACTGCGTGTCGAATTAAATGGTTTCAATTGCGATCGGTGTAACATACTTTAGTTAAGCAAAAGAATGGTTAATGGAGAGACTGTGATGCCGAAACACTTCAACACACGATGGACGAAGACGACAGAACAATGTGGGTTTTCTTTTACAGACTCTTATTGTCGGCGTCCGAGACCTAAAAGAATGAGCGTGATCGGAGTCATGCACAAAAGCTGCTATTATGCTAAGCTTTATCTGAACCAGACAAAAAGTAGTTAATTTCTCCAACAAAGCTAGATACCGTTTACTTGCTTTTTGTACACCTCGTATGTTTGTTCTTGTAGACTAAGCTTTATATAATTTGACTTCCTTGGTTCCCTAAACTTAGTCCAAAAGCATGAGGCGTGCATGTTTTACCATATATTATGGGATAGAAAGGAATCTCATTTGCCCATGAAATTAATATGGCCTCATAGATTATTATGCGTGCATGTATAGGATGAATACACACACTTGTTTAAATTGGATATCGTTATAAGATAAGATGATATACGCAAACGATCTTACCCTTATTTTTATATAGAGCTTCCTATTTTTATCTATAAGGATTGTTTCTTGATATTCTCAGATGTCGAATCCTTGACACTGTTAAGATATATATCAGTGCGTCTTCTATCATCAGTTCGTATTTTTGATAGAGTTGATTTCACGATATGATATCAGATCATACGGTGATATGAGGTCACGAGTTCGATTTCTGTCTCTCCCATTTATTGTCTTAACTTTCCATTAGAAATAACAGAATCTTTATGAAAAACACAAAAAAAACCAATTTTTTTAAAACAATTTCTAAAACACACTGAAGTCATCAAAATTTCTTCCCAGCCACTTAGAATTATTTTTATTTGTAAAATGGGTGATTTGAATATAATTATCCCGTTATATATTAAATTAAAAAGTTATTGATTACAACGACAATGATTACTACGAATTGATGATAACGACGACAATGATGATAAAACAATGACGACACCGTAGACCATTTTTGTGTTTAATCTTTGGAGTTCGTCGTCGACAAAAGAAGACAATGAAGGCAAATGAAAGAAAAAAAAAAAAAAAAACGACAAGTATCTGTATTGAAAATTTTCCTAAACATGCGACAACATCAAATCTTCAAAACAGGCAGGATAAGATTTGATTTGGTGAAGAAATTTGAAAGCAAATGGAACCTGCTTTTCAAAACAGGCAAGAGAAGATTTGATTTCTGAAAAAAAAATAGAAAATAAAAACGAATGGAATGCGTGAGATTGACATTCAAAAGATAAAAGAAAATCAAGTAGGATGAAATCTTCAAAACCGACATGAGAAGATTTGATTTCAAAAAAAATTTGGAGAAAAAATACAAATGGTACCTCTGGTTAAAATAAAAAGGATGATACTTGGTGCGAATTAATTTGGTTAATTGTTATCTCTGGATAATTTTTTCTTATTGTTTTGTATTCATTTTAACATGAATAGGATTGTACCTAAACCGAACTGTTCGTTGACTACTTGAGTTCGACTCGATTAAGATTCAATTCGACTTGACTTGAGTCCATTAGTCGAGTCGAACTCTACAAGATTTTTGGTTCGATAAGTTCAATGATTTCAACTCGAGTTCGACTCATGTGTTCGTGAGTAGGATCGAATTCAAATTCGATCAAACGGTTCGGTTAAAATCAATAAATTTATAACTATTCTATAAGTTAATTTTGAATTTCAACCATAAAAGTTTAAAGAGCCCTCTTAGACATCGGTTTTCTTGTGTTTAGCAATAAACTTTAGTTCTTAAAAAATGATTAATCATGTTTATAATTAATTCCTAATGAAATGTTGGTTCATAGAACTGATCATATATATATATATATATAAGTAATAGTTACTCTTCTTAAACAATATGAAGCAATTCCATAGCCTCACACATGATGATGAAAATGTTTTTAGTGGTCACGTAGTTGCTCTTTTTATGTCATACATTTATCTTTAAAGAATAACATTTCAATGTTATATTATATGTTTTGATATTTTTTTAATATTAAGATAATAATCTCAATATTGTAATGGATAGCTTTATAAAAAGTGTCATTGGCATGATTATAATATATTTCATGGAATTAATAATGTTTCGTCTTGTATTCAATATCAAAAATTGAGTTTGACTCGATTTGTTGCTCACAAATTATTCAAAGAATAGTTCGACACTCGATGAGCATTATTATTCGAATTCGATTCGAACTCAAAGTTTTCACCTATGTTCGAGTCTGATTGATGTTCGACTCAAAATAAATAGTCCATTTGCGATTGAATTCGTAAAAATTTGACTCGACTTCATTCGTGTAAAGCCTTGAACATGAAGATTTAACTTGCTCAAGATGCATTTACAATAATGACCATACATTCCTTACGTGAGTCCTCCACTCCTCCTGCCCGTTGAAATTGGCAATCGGACCAGTGGACCGGCCCATTATCTTCATCCCGACCCACGACCCAAATTATATTACTGCTCATAACCCTAGTCTGCCTCTACCCCTATATATAAATAGTGCTCGTGCCCTTTAAAACTGACATCGTCGTCTTCATCGGCGGCCAACTCTCTGATTCATACCCAAAGTTGTGGTAACAGTTTTGGGTGATTTTGTATTTTTTTCTTTTCTTTTTTTGTTCCTTGTTGATTTCAGTGTTATTGGGCGTTGATGTGACATTCTTTATACCATCAAACTCCGAATGCGGGATCTCTGCTTTGCTTGATGAAATCATAAATTACTTCGTAACTGAGCCCTAGTACTTGATGAAATCACCGTCCGATTCTGAATCTAATGTTCAGTGTTTGAATCTTTATTTTTATTTTGTTTTTAGATCGATCCGGTTTGATTTGTGTAGAAAGGCAACAAATTAGAGTCTCTGATGCGCTTTATGTCAATAGCGTTTTTGGTGCTGTACGTTGCCGATATTGTAAAGGAACTGAGATTCTGGCATATTCTCCATTGTTTATCATGTGGTTTATGCATTCAGATTTTCCCACATTGATTTTATTTACCGATTCTACTTTATTTTTCATAAGATTCTTTAATGGGTATTTTGTGATTGAAGTGATGAATTTTTCCCCAAATGATCGAAGCTGAACATACTGCGCTTTTAAAATAATTCTCGTTATCGAGAATTCAAGCCAGAATTCTGATCCATCTTACCTTCATACATTCAATTCTTTATTATTACGTTACTTTGCGTGGTTACTTCGGTTAATACTCTTTGTTGTCTGTTAACCAATATAATTGGGTTTGCCTGTTATGATAACAGATATCAAAAACACCATCTGAATGGCGTTTGCCTTTGTTGATAGTCTGCAATTCTGACGCTTCCTTAATAATTGCCAAGCGATTTGCCTGCTTGACTTTGTTTCTCATTTTATTCTATATGGCTTCTTCAAATATGTTGCTCTCTCTGTTGCACTGTTTTTGCGATGTTTGACCATTGACAATTTCTCCTTGATCTGGATGCATAGCGATCAAAAGGAAATTGCTAAGTAGTGTTGTCAAAGCTAGGCCCGTCCGGCCGGTCTGTCTGACTTTTGTCCGGGCTTGGCCTGGCCCAATAGCTCTCGGACGGGTTTTTTGAAGCTCGGTCCAAGGACAAGGGTCAGATTCGGTCATGATCCTGACTTGATTTGGTCCGGCGGACGGGGTTTAGCCCGGTCCGTGAGAAGTATAAAAAAATGACGTTTTTTATGTATTAATTTGGTTTTTTTTGTCCAGTATTAATGTATTCATATGAAATATCCAAACAATAATACAATTTTCGAAATATTCAAACAAACAACAAGGTAATTTTCAAAAAAAGTTAGATAGAAGTCTAATTTCGAGATTCAATTCATTTGCATGAAAAATATAAGGTTTTGTCATCCGACATAATAATTCCTAAGGATGTTTTGCATTGAATCCTTGAATTATCTCCTAACAATTTTATTTTGTCTCGACAATTCCTTTAAAAAGAATTCACAAGGTTTTAACAAATTCGGATTTAACATAATCCTCATTTTCCTCACGTTATTCGTGAAATGCATAAATTGTGATTATGATTATATAGTCGTTATATAATTGTTACAAAGGATATTTTGATCATTTTCCTTTAAAAGAATCGTTAGAAATTAATTTTCACATCAAAATTTCGTTCACGTTCTTCCATAACATCAACGGAATTAAAAAACATTTAAAAAACCGTCAATGATTTTCCCATGCACAATCAGGACAGAAATTGGAATCTGAGATTTGAGAAAATCGTCATCGATTTTCAGAAAACCTTGACGTTTTATCAACAAACATCAACGTTTTATGAAAATCGTCATTGGCTTTCTCAGATCTTAGATATCAATTTTTCTGTCCTGATTATGCATTGAAAAATCATAAAAAACGTTGATGGTTTTCGGAGAACCATCACCAGTTTCTATCAATGGTTTTTTTTTTTTTTTTTTTTAAAAAAAGAGCTTTCGGTTGATCGGAACGGACGGATATCAATCGGAAGCCCGGATCATGGGTTAGGTCGGATAGGCATCCGTCTGGGACTAAGCCCATTAGGCCCGTCCGACCTAGGCCCACAGGTCGGACCGGTCTGCCCGAGCTACAGTGCCAGGCTTCGAAGTCCGGATCGAAATTCGGTCCGGCCCGTTAAATTGACAACACTTTTGCTGAGCCCCTCACTCCCTCCCTCCTTTCTTTTTTTTCTTCAAATTATCTTTTTTTATATAATGTTTAAAATCATTTATAATTTTTAATATTTATATTAAATATGAAAAATAAATATATATTTAAAATTTATACATCAATATTTATAAAATAATATTAATATAAAAAATATATTTCAAAAAAGTGTTTTCTTCGTCATATAATAATTATAACATATAAGTATGTGATAAATATCAATAATTTTTATTCGTATCTTCGAAGTTGTATTGTATATGTTCGATGTAAATATTTTGATTTATTTTATGTATGTACAGTTTAAATATATATTTATTTTTGGAGGACGATTAGCATTGCCCGATTAAAATGAACTTTCTGAGTGTTGGCCTTGTATTGGGACACATGATAACCGGTGGACATTGTCCAATTAGAGCATCCATAATGAGTTAGTTATATACATTGCTAAAACCAAATTATAACAATGACTCATACATCATTGTTGCTATTGATCGAAGTTCTGTTAGTTGTGTTTGTTAGTATGACCTATGTTTTAAGGAACAATATAGGTCATTAAATTGTCTAATAATATCCATTACGATTGTGTTCCTGGTTTCTAACATAACAAAATATCTTTTGTTATAGTTTTGTTTATAAATAGGTTGTATTGGAATGTTATTAAATATTGTGAGACGACTTCTTTTTGTTTTGTGTTCCTTTGGTCATATTATCACAGTCGTAAAAGGCTAATCCCTTTTATTTCATGGTCATCGAATTATCATCATCACAAACACAACCTTTTGTAATCACTAGATGGATCCGTCTCCATACTTTGACCGGAGATACAAAATAACCCTAATTATCCTAATTTCAAGGTCATAAGATAATCAATCCCTTTAACATCATCGACGTAGCAAGCTATTCCAAAGTTTTTGAAGTTTTTTTTGATAAATTTTTGGATTTTTCAAGTGATTTGAGGCTATCTTATAGTGTTTTTATAATTTTTTATTCGTTTTTGTGTATTTTGAAGAGATTTGATTAGTTTTACTTGTGTTTTTAGCCTTTCGATTTTTTTGATTTTTTTAGCTTTTCCAAGTGTTTTTGAGTGTTTTCAACTCATTTCATTGCTTTTTTTTTTTTTTTTTTACAAATTTTAAATTATTTGAGGTTGTTTTATGGGTTTTTTTAAATCATTTCATGTCGTCTCTTTTCGTTGTTTCTTATATTTTGAAGTTATTTGAGGATGTTTTGTGGTGTTTCATATATATCTGTTTTTTCTTTTTCAAATCAAAAATCGTGTTCAACAAGCTCTATCCTTTTTAACAGCCACCATGATTGATGAACTTCTTGATGGGAAGAATTGTGTCGTATAGAACACATGACTTACTTCTTTTTTTTTTTTTTTTTCACGTAGCTGTTCTCGGTTGTGGATGACACTAAACCGTCGTCACCAGAATAACTTAATGAAATGATCTCTCTTTTTCGAATTCTGTTTTTCACGGGCCAGAATAACAACATCGATCTTCGTCCAGATTCAAGCCTCTTCTTCTCTGTCCAGATTCAACAGTGCTTTGCTTCTTGCTCACGAAGACAGATTGGAATTGAAAGGTTTAGACAACACACCACCAACGAGTTTTACGGTATCGACCATAAGAAAACAGAGCTCGATTACAGGTTCTTTGACACGTCCACCTCCATGACTATTTTCTCAAGTCGGACTTTTGTCGATGTCAACAAACTCACCTTCTTTTGGTCGTGGTCGAGATCGGCGTTGTGGACCTTTTCGTCAACTTTGTCGTCGTCCTGGTCACATCCTCATCTCGTGTAGAGAAAGGTTTAATCCTTTTTTTCAACCCTATTACCTCAGCAGAGTACACACCCATCAGGTCCATCTCAGACAACTCCCATGTCACAAGTCATTTCATTTATCCCACCACCATAGGTCCATTATGTTTTTCTTTATGTGAGTCATTTTTCATCTCATACCCCGTATCTTTATTCACTAACTTATTCCCCAGCGTCTCCTCCTCCATCTTCTTTGGACACAACATCGTGGTATCCCAATTTCGATACATCATATCATGTTACTGATAATTCATCTATTCTTTCTGATGTTTGTCCTTACATTGGTACTCAACAACTCATTGTGGGTGATGAGGTGTCTTTTTCCATCACTCATACAGGTACATTTCACAATTCGGTATTTACTCTTGATAATGTTCTTATACTTCCATCGAGCACTAAATAATTACTTTCTGTTTCAAAATTTGCTCATGATAATAACTGTGTGTTTATATTCTTAGATATTTACTTTGAGGCTATTTCCTTGTCTTCTAATCAGATCATATTTCACGACAAGCTCCATAATGGACTCTATCGTGTCTCATCTAGTACTCTCACATCATCTGCCCTCTCCTGCACTCCTATGAGTCATCTGCTCTTGAGGCATCATCGTCTTGGACATCCATCAATTGTTCTATTGACTCATCTACTTCGAAGTAGTGATACGAAGTTTCATGGATCCTCCTTGTCTCCGTGTAAAGCATGTGATCTAAGTAAAAGTCACCGCCCTCATCACCCCTAACTTTTTGTTCTCCATAGGAATTGGTTCATTTTGATATTTAGGGACCCTTCTCGATTACTTCTGTTAATAGTAATTGTTATTGTGTATATTTCATTGATGATCATTCAAGATTTATTTGGTTTTTTCGTTCCATTTTCGCTCTCAATTTTTTAAAATATTCTGTGCATTTCAAAAATTTGTTAAAAATCAGCTAAATTATAATATCAAAGTCATTCAATGTGATGGTGCGTCTGAGTTTCTTTTTCATGATTTTCGTTCATACCTAATCTCTTGTGGTATTCATCAACGTATCTCTTGTTCTTATTCGCCTTTTCAAAATGGAACGGCAAAACGAAAACACAGACACATTGTTGAAACCGGGTTTAACGCTACTCATCCAAGCAGTCGTCCCATCTTATTTTTGAGAATTTACTTTTGAAATTGCAGTATATCTAATCTATCGATTGTCATCCCCAGTCATCGATAATATATCTCTATGGGAAGTCTTATTTCGTCGTCCACCAGACATTTCATATCTCCATATGTTCGAGTGTCTCGTATTTCCTTATCTTAGGCCTTATGCTTTTAACAAACTTTTTCCTAGGTCATTCCATGTGTTTTTCTTGGTTATCCTATCAGGTATAAAGGGTATCGATGTTATTGTCCTTCAACACATCGCATTTTCATTGCATCTGATTCATGAAGTCGAATTTTCGTTTCATAATATTGACAAAAATCAATCCAATAATCCAAATATAATCAACACTTTCACTCAAATATTAGGAATATTTCCTATTCCTCCACCCAAAACACAGGCCCCATCACTAACACCTCCTACTACACAAAACATTGAGCACCATCAATTCTCTCCTCTCACATCCGTCCAAACTCCATCAAATACTCATCAATTACAAACACCTCACTCCTTCATTGGGTCCCATTACTCCCACATTCCTATCTCTTCTTCATTAAATCAAAAGCCCATGAGTAGATCAACTCATACACCTACATCAACAACTCATTCATCTCCCCCACCCATTACCTCTACCTCATCACCATAAATACCCTCAAGTCCTATTCTTTCTCATATGATTACTTGTCTGTAAGACGAGACTATTTCTCGTCGAGTCTCTAACAAAGACCATACCATAGCCCTAATTGCCAACCCAACAACCATTATTGAACCCACCTGCTACACATAGGCAGTCAAGGATCCCTTATGGCATTCCACCATGAATGAAGAATATATGGCTTTACTAAAAAAAACAAGACTTGGAATCTTGTCCCGCGTCCATCCGATTCTTGCACAATTGGGTGTAAGTGGGTATATAAGGTAAAATTTCGATCCGATGGATCGATTGAACGATATAAGGCAAGGCTAGTTGCAAAGGTATTCCATCAGAAGGAGGGCATTGATTACTCCGAAACTTTTAGTCCGATAGTCAAGCTTGTCACTATCCGTATGATATTGGTGGTAGCCTAGTCTCGTGGTTGGCACGTATGTCAATTAGATGTATCTAATGCATTCCTACATGAGAATTTATCCGAGATGGTTTTCATGGAACAACCTCCTGGTTTTGTCGATTGTGCTCAGACTTATCACGTGTGTCTTCTACGTCGATCATTGTATGGGCTCTAACAAGCACCCTAGGCTTGGTATCAACGACTTAGTAATTTTCTCTACACTATGGATTTTGTTATCTTTGCTGCTGATTAATCCTTATTTATCCAACATACTCTATCCTACAATATCTTCTTGTTGGTGTATGTAGATGACAATATACTCACAGATACTTCTAATGCTCCTTTTTTCCAACTGTTATTGTCTATGCAGCAGGAGTTTGCCATTGGAGACTTGGGCGATGTTCATTATTTCTTTGGCATTGAGGTTGAACATGTTTCTGACGGACTACGCTTGCATCAAACAATATATATTTGGGAGATTCTTGATAAAGTAAAGACGACATAAGCAAATCGGTCATAACCCCATGCACTGTTGGTGACTCGCTATCCTTATAGGATAATGATCCTTTATCAGATCTTCTCCAATATCGAAGCATTGTTGGAGCTCTTTAATACCTTACACTCACATGATCGGACATAGCATATGCCGTTAATCGTGCCTGTTAGTATCTACAGCGACCGTCAAATGTGCATTGGCAACCTGTCAGTATCTTATTGGTACTTCTCGGCATGGACTCTTGCTCAATCAGGATCCAACACTCACTATCAATGCATACTTTGATGCTGGATGGGCTCGTGACAAGGACGACAGGTGATCCGTGGTGGTTTCTGTCTATTCTTGGGACAAAATCTTGTCTCATGGTGCTCTCGAAAGCAACGAACTGTGGCGAAATTGAGTACGAAAGCTGAATATAAGACACTTGCAGATACAACCAAAAAAGCCATTTGGGTTCAATATCTACTTAAGGACTTGAAAGTCGACCCCCGTCTTCGCCTACTCTTTATATCTATCGGCTTTATATCTATCATCTAATCCAGTTTTTCATGCTCGTACCAAGCATGTTGAGATTGATTATCATTTTCGTCGACAACTTCATATCTGTCATATCACTTCCGTGGATCAACCAACCGATATTTTTACAAAGGGACTAACCACAACTCATTTTCATCCACTTCGATCCAAGCTTATAGTTCAAGACGTCCCTTCAGCTTGCGGAGGGATGTTAGCATGACCCATGTTTTGTTGAACAACAAAATCTCACTGACTACTTCAAAGGGACTAAACAGTCTCACGATATCCACTACAAATATGTTCGTGGTTTCTAACATAACAAAATATCTTCTGTTATAGTTCTCTTTATAAATAGATTATACTGGAGTATTGTCAAATATTGTGAGATGAACTTTCATGTTTTGTGTTCCTTTTGTCAGTGTTGACCATTGTTTACTTAGAAAAATAAGGTCAGGACATCACAAAAACCTGCCTTAAATAGGAAGATTAGTGGAAAAACCTAGGTTCTATACAAAAACCTATCATAGGCTATACATCATTGCGAAAATTACGTAGTTCAGCCGGTAAACAGTACAATGCATCGTACATTAAATTTCACATGCCATCGTGCTGAGATCTGTTTTTCATCATTAGTCAGCTTCTCCTCATGTAATTCAGCAATATCTACAGCAGCTTTGAACATATGTTTCTTCATAGTATATATCAGTGGCTTGGCCTTCCTGAATAGAGCTTCATTTCGGAATAGATGAGTGAGAATTGGATGCTTACATCTCCAATGGTGCTTAAACCCTAACTTAGCATAATAGGTGCCAAGAATATCAGAAAACGCCTTCATAGCAAGAATAAATAAGCGGCCACAAGATCCCTTTACATAAGTCCTCTCCTTCTATTAATATTAAGAGAAAATTAAGTAGTAGTAGTAGCTTTCATAATCCATGAGATCATCACATGCGGTCAAAAGCAGATAGCACATTCTGCAAAAATTTCCAACTCAGAGTATCATATGCTTTATGCATGTCCACCTTAAATGCCACTATAGGAAGATAAGGTTGTGCCAATAGGATATTGTCTGTAATCTTTCTACACTTGACAAAAGCTTATTGGTTAGGACTGATTAGCTTAGGAAAAATGAGGGTCAACCTGTTAGTAATGATCTTGACAACACATTTATAGATAGTGTTGCGACAAGATATTGATGTAAAATCAGTTACCTTGGAAGGGTTATTACATTTGGGGATCAAAACTATCACAGTGGAATCCATCTCTTTGAGCATTCTCCCATTCGCAAAGAATTACTTCACAACATCTGGGACATCCTGCTTCACCACAGTCCAAGCATCCAAGAAAAATTCCATAGTAAATTCATCTGAGCCTGGAGACTTATTCCTTGCAAGAGTGAAGATGATCTGCTTGATTTCATCCTCAGACACATCAGCAGCAAGTAATCCTTTGCTAGCTTTAGGTATTTTCTTCCTCACATGAGTTTCTAAGGACCGTTAAGAGCCATTATCATGGCATCTCATAAATTAAGTGAAACGATTAATAACGAAAGCATAAATCTAGGACTTCCTTGAATGGTAGCACTATTCGAATCAGTCAGCTTATTGATTCTCTTTCTATTCTTCCCAAATTCAACAAAGCTATAAAAGAACTTAGTATTATTGTCACCCTCCTTTAGCCATTGGATTTTTGCCTTTTGCTTGTAATATGTCTCCTCTTGTAATCTGAGCTGAGAAAACTATTTCACAATCAATCTTTCTTCTTCTGCTGGGCTAGCATCAAAAGGATTCTCAGTAAGTCTCTTCTCTGGCCTGCTTTGTTCTTCCTGAGATATCATTGAAGTGAGACCTGCTTTATTCTTTTGAGTTTAATCTTCACATTCTTTAATTTCTTGCACAGCTTGAACATTGCACATCCTCTAGTGGACAACTTGGTAGTGACATGCATCGACATGTGGATGATGCTGATGTTGGAACTGTTGTTGATAGAGATAGCAAGGATGGCAATGTCGACAATGCTGGTGGCAATGAGGGCTTTGGCAACGACTGTGTCTTCGGTGGTGACAGCAGCAGAGTCTGATGATATGATTGTCGCGGGTGACATTGTTGAAAGTGATGTTGGCATCAGATGCTCAATTAGGGCTTGTAATGAAGGTGATAGTGGAAGCAATGGAGATGTTAAGTTACTCGGCAATAGAGGTGATAGTGTTGGCAGTACCTTAATGCCTCTTTTAATGAGCATTTGATCCAACTTTTTATCAGCGGAGGCGACCACAACGGCTAGAGCATCGAGTACGGCTTGGAGGGGAGTTCCTTCCATGAAGAAAGTTCTCTCAATGAGAACACCAAATGATACAAACCTTTTTCGAGGAAAGACTCCAAACTCCAGAAATGACTTGAGAGGGAGAGATTAATGGATTTAGAGAGGATAGGTATTCTTTTCGAGTAAGGATAGAACTCCAGAAAATAGAAGAGGAAGAAGATGAATTACAAATACGTTGATTTATGTTTTAAACTTGTCTATCTTATATTCAACTCCAACTCCTTTTAAATAAAAAAATACCTTTAAACATTCAAATTCAAATAATCTAATAACTAACCCAAGAATAGAGAACGTGATTTGATCCACTAACTAGAGAAATAAACTAATTTTTCTAAATAACCAGCTAATTTTTCTGAACTAACTAATACATAGGAAATAAGACTATGATTTAATTCCTATCATTCCCATGCCCTTGAAATGGACCTTGTCCTCAAGGTCCAGCCAAATGACGCCAGTTGGCAGCTTATAATCTATTAAGAGAAGAGGAGCACTAGCACTTGCAAACTGCGTTTTCAATTGGTAGCATACAAGAAGTCTGTCAATAAACTTCTGTAATGATAGCGCTGAAGCTGTTGTAGTGCATGGCCCCAGATTTGATGGTTGGGATGCTAACACAAAAACACTTTGAAGGAGTAGTGGCTGCTTAGTGTGATATCCATATATTGATAAAAAAAAAAAACTAAGAGCAGCAATGACCCATTTTGTGTTAGTGAAGGTGGCCAATCTAGTATCAATGGAGATGGCATCGCAAGAGGAGGACCAGGTGGTATTGGCTGCATGGACAGAAGTGGTGTTGGTAATAAAGATAATGTCGATGGCAATGTTGGTATCGATGATGGAGGTGGAGTTATGGTTGACGACGGCTGTGATGATATAGGTGGAGTTGCTGGAGCAATCGGCTGAGAGAATGACAATTGCAATGGCCGTGGCTTAACTCCTCTTTCAAAGAGTAGTTGATCAAGCTTTCTATCAACAGAGGATGATAAGGAGAAAGATAGATTTAGAGATGGTGATAAGTATCTGATGGTCACCCAAGTCAAGATTATGGTCAAAGAAGAGTCAACATAATGGAAATGGGCCTTCAAAGATAAGAAAAATGGGCCTAGGAAAAAGCCCACCCAATTAGGGTTTCCTTCCCTATAAATACACCATTGTCAAGGAGGTATTCATTCATTCTCAATTTTTTCTACATTCCACTACTCTTTCTTACTCTCTCTCTCTCACCTAGATCGGACACATACTGACTTGAGCATCGGAGTGGGCGTTCGAGGTACGTACCTCGGTCTCCCGACTAACGGCGTTTTCTTGGTTCTTGGTGTGCAGATCGTTCGACGCATCCCCAGATCGGTCTCGCATCATCAGATCAGTCCGATATATGATCTGACCATCATACGGTCCGACCCAATCCAAGGGATCGGACTAGCTATGACAAACAATATCCTTTTCGTGTAAGGATAGAACTCCAGAATATGACGAGGGAAAGGAGACAATCAAGATTAGAGAATTGATTTGATTTATTCTACCTACCTTTCAATAATCAAATTATCCCTTTTATTCACAAGAGGACAAAATAAACTGCCCATGATCTTCAAAGGTAACTACCAACTAAAGCACTACTTTTACTATATCAAACAAGTTGTAAAATGCCTAGAAACAAATCTAATTAATAATGCAAATAAATTAGATAATGATGATTCATATCATTCCCTTGCCCTTCCAAAAGATCTTGTCCTCGAGATTTACTTCATTCTATTGGGCGATTGCTTGTGGCCAATTAATAGAATTAGCCTGCATGGAGGTTCACTTCGACATTCTTGGAGAACTCCTAGGATTGGAAGATGCAAATGGATATGAGTCCTTAAATGAGCTTTGATCCCATTGTTAGGTCCCAGTTTTATTGTTTGTTGACCTATAAATATGAAGTTCTTCTAAGAGTGGCATCTTCGTTGAAGTAGGAACTGATGGTGGCAATAACATTACTGTTGATATAAGTGACATCGGGGAAGATGACAGTGATTGGGTTATTGACGGAAGCAGGAATGTTGGCATCGTTGTTGACGATGGAGGCTGAGTTGATGTCGACGACAGTAGTGTAGATGTTGATGTCGATAGGGTGGAGGCTGTGAAGAAACAAGCATAGCGGGCAACAATTGTTGAAGTAGAATAGGCGACGACAGCGGCCGACTTGTTGGTTGCCTCAATATATTCTTTGCTTTAGAACATACATTAGCAAAAGCATGTTGCTTGTCCCCCTATAATATTGGAATCTATGGAGGTGATACGGGCAACGACTTAATGCCTCTTTCAAGTAAGAGTTGATTCAGATTATTATCAATAGAGGCGATGACAATTTTAAGTGTGTCAAGTACAGCTTGGAGGGGAGTTCTTTCCATGACGGAAGTTCTCTCAACAAGAGCACCAAATGACACGATCGTTTTTCAAAAAAAAATAATAATCAAACTCCAAACATTACGAGAGGGAGATACGTGGAAACAAAAATGATATGACCTTTTTCAAGAAAAAGCCTAAACTCCAGAAATGTGGAAGAACAAGAAGATGGGTTTAGAAATTAACTGGTTGATACAAATCTTGCTTGTCATATATCGAACTACCTTCTCCCTTTTATAAGGAGATGCATCCAAATAAACTAAGAACTACCCATTAACTATTGAGTAACTACTCACTTATCCACTAATCCTACCAAGGTAAATAACTAGCAAAATAGAACAAATCAGATAAAAGTCTCAAATTAATAAGATAACAACGATTTGTACCAGGGGCCCTTATCTTCTTGCATGCATCAACTACAACAATAGCAGCAGAGTGGTCTGATACCCCCAAGGTTCAAGAAAGTCAGCCTTTGAAGCATTGAAACATTCCAAACATTTAGGGTTACACAACACCCTATCTATTTTCTTGTGACATGTTTATACTCCATTAGATCTATTGGACCAAATAAATTTGTAGCCCCTATATTTCAAATCAGTTAGTCCTATATTCTCCATATACAATCTCTAAATTCATCCTATCAGATGCATCCTTTATGGCATTGAAGTCACCCATTACAAGCCATGGATTGCCATCATAAGCTGAGCCCTGTTGCTATAGTTCAGTCCATAGGGGTCTTCTCTTATTAAAAAAGTGCTCACCATAAACAAAAGTCATCATGTACTCTTGCTTTTGTTCTCCATAGAAGACCCTTTCACTAACAGCTTAATCACTTACACCTAAAGGAGCAAATGACACAAATTTGGGATTTCAGCCAATTCATATCCTTTCTTCCACGAAATAAGAGTAGTTGGCGTACATACCAAACCAGGATACATTTCCTCAAAGGCTCGAACTGAATCATCCTTGGCAATCTTTGTATCCACCACACAAAGTAGCTTCACACTTTTTTTTCACTAAGATGATCACTTCAGCTTTCTTTATTAGGTCATTTATCCCTTTAATATTCCAAAAAGGTCGAATCCATAAAAAAAAACTGTACAAATTTGAGTTTTAAGGACCCATTATCTTTTCCTAAATGAAGTTCCAGGAGCAATGGCAATGGATTTACCACTCCCAGCCTCAGCTTTTTTTGAAGCAGCTTGTTTTTGTTTTTTGTTTTTTTTTGTTTGGCTTTTTTCCATTCCTCAACTTCTAGAACACAAACCACCTTGTCAGCAATTTGATCACTTGACATGTTAGAGCTTGATCCAAACTAGAAGTCAACTCCACAGCTCTTCTGTCTTGAGATTTCTGAGTATCAAGAACCACTTCAGGAATGCTGTAAGACCTGATCACAAGGGTAGGTACATTTGAATTCTGAGATTGAAGGATCTCTGAGTCCTCAGAATTCATCGGTCTCCTCAGAGTCCTCCGAAGTATCCCGAGTCTTTGCCATCCCTTTGCATATGTCTTTTTCATAAGACTCATCATTGCTTTCCTCCTTATCAACTGCTTCAGCTTCACCTTCCTTTGAGGGTTGAGTCAAACCCATGCTGTATAAAAATTAACTGATAGAAAAATTCTGATCTTAAAATGTCCCAGTATATACCAAGGCTGAGGCTCGTATGCTTGGAAAGTGAGCCCACTATGGGTATGCAGTAAGGCTGGTTCCGAGAGGAATGCAGCAAGACTGGTTCAGGAAGAAACACAGTAAGACTGATTCAAAGGAATGCAGTAAGGCTGGCAGCATTGAGGTCATGAGTAAAGAGACAATAAGACTTGGACAATTGGGCTTCTGCAGCAAGGAATGATTGATCCTGCATTGCTTTTACTTGAAGAAGATTACTGCAACAAGGTTAAAGGATAATAAGGCTGAGTTCTACAAAAGGGTTTAGTAGAAGTCAAAGTTCACGTCTTACCGTTTGTACTGTGTCAGTGTACTTCTCTGCATCAACACCAGAGATCACGAATCGATGAATATGGTTACATGATGGCATGAAAGTGACGTTTAAAGAAATGACAAGTTCAACAATGATTAAAAATTTGGGATTGCCTAAAAACATAGAGACAATGCCCAAGATTTCGTAACCTTTGAACTGCTGAACCTCCTTTGGTCTGAAAAACAAGTGTTAGACAAACAATTTCAAGAGGCTGTTCGAGTTCTGTTGAGGAGAAGAAAAGATCTTGTAATCGATTTGTATTGTCATTTACACGTTGTAAAGTGACAACTATATTGCCTAACCAGTATAAAAACCTTTGTGCTTTTACCTTACTATTTTCATTACCCTTAACCCTGCTGCTAATCAACATCAACCAACAATAAATTAAAAGAAACCAACATTATTGTAGTAAGGTTTCGTATTACTATAGTAAGCTCAAAACAACATTGCTGTCTCACTTACTTTTGTTTGTTTGACATTAGAGTTCGAAAGAGACACTATTCATACCCCCTTTAGTCTTACAGCAAGCTATATCCAGACTTTCAATTGATATCAGAGACAACTTTTCTAGGCCTAACAGCTTTTGAAAAGGAACTCTACTTTATTTTAGCTTGCAAAGAAATTACTAATCTATATTTTCAAGAATTTCAGGTGCTAGTAAAATCTTTATTCTATATGATGCTCATCCTCCTCTGTTCAAGGATCATAAGTTCAATCACTCGAAGGCCAGAATGATATTTTATTTTGACCAAGCTGATGTGCGAATGAGAATAATTATCCTTGAAAAGAAGATTCATCCCTATAGGTCCTTCCAAGGATCCAAATGATAGAGGAAAACTTGTTCCCAAAGAGGAAAAAGATTTCTCTGAGGAGGATAAAGAACTCATTCAAGTTAACAGACGAGCCTTAGAGATTATTGTAAAATCCTTAAGCAGTGATATGCTTGAACTGGTCATACATTGCAAATCAGCAAAGGAGGCATAGGATGCCTTGATTTTGAGAAACGACGGCATGGATGAAATTCTTGAGAACAAACTGAATCTTCACACTCGGCAATATGAGCTCATAAAGATGAATGAAAATGAGACGTTGACAGAGTTCTTTGACAGATTTAACATACTTGTCAATACTCTGAGGGATCTTGGGGAGAATATTTCTCCTCAAAAGGTCAACTTGAAGTTTCTGAGGTGTCTCACTCTAGAGTGAGACACCAAGGTTACTGCCATAAGGGAGTCGAGAAAAATGGACTAAACCATCCTTTGTAATCTTTATGGTGTCATGTTTACTTACAGCTTGGAGATCGAGTAGAGGAAGACTCAGGTGATGGACCAAAACAAAAAGCACATCTCCCTCAAAGCTCAAATGAAAGGGTTGTTGCAGAAGAGTCTTTTGACTCAACATAGACACTCCTACACCAAGAGACTCAAAGCTCACATGCTATAACTATGATAAGGTAGGGCACTTTGCTGCTCAGTACAGAAAACCTGCAAACAACCCTGCTGCAAAGAAGAAATCAGAGCAGTAACCTCAAAGAAAGTCTTTCAGAAAAGGAAGGGCTCTGTTGTAAAAATATAGAGTGACACTAAGTCAGACGATGATCATGCTGCCTTTGAAGCCCCCTCCAGAGCTCAAAGCCACTCATATGTCTTATGGCTTGAAACAGTGATGAGGTATATGATCTTGACACTGATACCATCTTCAAGAAAGAGATAAAAGAAATCATTCTTGAACTCACCGAGAAAACTTATAACTTGAATAGAAACTTCAAACTTCACGACCCGTAATCCATTGGCAACGGGCCGTTACCTTTAATTCGAGAGCAGCTCCTTTCAGCACCCTTAGTAACATGCCGTGAAGGTCATATAACGGCCCATGAAAATACCCCCGGTATCCAAGCTTCGCAATACACCTTAGTTACGGGCGGTGAAGGCCCTGTAACGGACCGTTAGGATTCACCTAATATCCTATGCATGCAAGTTGACGAGCTAATCCCCCTAATATCCGCTACAGTCCTTCTAATGGTCAATTTATTTCCTTTAAGCATATTAACCAATTTTTCCTCTTGATCACAAGGCAAGTCATTTGCAACAATCATCGCCAAAGTTTCATTTTCACCCAAAAACGCATACTGCAAATGAGAAGGCAATGGTTTCAATTCAAACTCAGGTGGATTAAAAATAGAGGGCACCATCTTTTCATGAGTTGTTGGAAAATCAATCATAGCAATATTAGGATTAGATTCATCACCATTAGATAATTGCCTCACAAGATCATTCAAATCATCATGGAAAGCTACATTCAAATTATCTAAATATTGTTCATCTAGGCTCAAAGACATGATAGCTTGGACACAATCAGTATGGTTAAGATCAAACATTTCTTCTACTAGCGAATATATCACTTCAATCGTGCACAAAGAAAACATGTCATTGTCGGATCTTTTCATAGCATCAAAAATATTGAAACTAATCTTTTCATCGTCAAATTCCATAGAAAGGGTACTATAATTCACATCAATTTTCGTTTTAGCAGACTTTGAGAAAGGTCTCCCGAATAAAATTGGTGCAAGAGTAGAAGATGAAGAAGCTCCTTCCTCCGCTCATAAAAATCAGCAGGAAAGACCAACTCATTGACCTTAACGAGAACATCCTCCATTACACCTTCGTGGTGAGCAACCAATTGGTCGGCCAATTGAATGACTACACTGGTTGGTTTAAGAGGACCTAGATTTAGGATATCATATATAGAAAAAGGCATAACATTGATCGAAGCACCCAAATCTAGCATACAACGGAAAATCTCCACATTGCCTACGATGCATGGGAGGGTAAACATTCCGGGGTCTTTGCTTTTTGGGTAGTTTCCTTTGTAAGACCGCGAAAATATTTTCATTAGCGGTTACTCAAACGTTTCCTTCTAGCTTCTTTTTGTTAGTGCACAACTCTTTTAAGAACTTTGCATATCTTGCATGTTGATTTCAACTTTTTTAAACACTTCAAGAACATCTTTTTCAGATTCAAGCTTCTTGGTTTTAGCCAAACAATTAGGAAATGATGGCATCACTTTGATTGGTCGAATATTGGATGATTTGGTATCATTTTGATATGTTTAAGTCGGTTCATTGTTGGTTGGGCGTTCGAACTCAATTTCTTCCTCAACTTGCCCCCTAGGTTTTTTTTTTCCTAGTGATTTCAATTCCGTTCTCTTGTTGTTATCGCATTGGCACTCTATCTCGGATTTAATGATTGTGAGCGCAACTTGTTAGACAATTGGGCTTTTAGTTGGCTTACTATTTTTAAGTTGTCCTACTTGCCTTTCTATGTTATAGATAGTAGATTTAGTTTGCTTTTAGAAGTCCATTGAGCTTGCGGCCAATGCCTTAACCATACCCTCTAGAGAAACACCACTTGGATTATTAGATTGTTGAGGTGGATTAAAATTTATTTGATAAAATCGGCTGGATTATTAGGAGCTTTAGTTCTATTTTGTTGGTTACTCCATTTAAAATTGGGATTATCACGTCACCCTTCGTTATAAGTGTTAAGAGTATGGATTATAACGCCTTTGTAGTTGTCCAGAGAACCCGCCTAATGCATTTACTTGATCATCTTGAATTGATGGTCATTGGTAAGTTAAGTGCGCCATATTTAGACATGTTCCACAAGGCTTAGGTTGAGGGTTATTAATGTTAAACACTTGTCCTAAAAGATTTGTTATTGTATCAAGTTTTTGTTCAATTGTGGGGTTCGTTCCAACTTCATTGACACCTTTACACACGTCATTTCTAGTAAATATTGTTGTGAATTATCAGCCATTTCTTCAATCATAGCACGTGCATTAGCTAGGATTTTATTTACTAACGCTCCACCACTAGACGCATCTACCCATGCTCTATCCATTAGAAGTAATCTATCATAAAAGTATTGAATGAGTAGTTGTTCAGTTATTTTATTATGTGGGCAATTAGTACATAACTTTTTAAAACGATCCCAATATATGCTCAAATTCTTCCCATTGAGTTGTCTTATACCACTTATATCCTTTCATAAAGAAGAGGTTCGTGATACAAGAATAAATTTTTCAAGGTATAATTTTTGCATCTCAATCCAAATGGTCACGCTAGTTGGTGGAAGTACATATAGCCAATCTTTGGCTATTCCATCCAAACTAAGTGGAAAAGCATACAGTTTAATAGTATCAAGTTCACCTTCGTCAGGTCTTGAACGGTACCAAACCAGTCACTGTTTGGACGTATAACGCAAATGCAAGTGTTATTTATGAATAGAGTGGAGAGTACAAAGAGTATCCCACAGGGACAATAGAAACTAAGCACTAGAAATTTTGGATTTTGTTTTCCTTGCACGCGCACACACAAGTGATTTTAAAGGATTTTAAGATGATGAAAATTGGTTTAAATTAACAAATTATTCTGTATTTTAAAAGACTTGGGATGATGAATCCGTTTATCAATTCATTAACTTCAAATGAGTTAAGATTTTAGAGTTATCAATTTAATCCTTTTCGATTGTATTATTAAATTCTCTTATATACACCTCCGTCGAGGTCACACAAGCGCCTTTTTAAGCTAAAACATGTGACAATAAGGATTACACAATTTAGAATAAGAAGTCATTAAGCATCAAAACATAAAGAGCACATAATTAACTTAAATATGTCTATTTAATGTCAATTATGCTAATGTTATCGGTTTCTTTAGATATTAGTTTTCCTTTCGGTTTAAGTAACACTTATATATTCTGCAATTTTTATAAATCACAAAATTCTTTAATCACAACAACATTATATGTAGGATCAAATTATCAATTACAAGATTTATTTTCATATATACCAATTATATTCATTTTAGAGGTAGGTGGACCATTTATCAAATTTCATGGTTTTGTTAAAGGCCACAAAAGAGTTTTTTATTTATAAATAGACTCTCTAGATCTTCTAAGTGTTTAAAAACACATTTTACAAGTTGGTTTTTAAAACCTTAAGGATACATGTTATCAATTTATCTTTAACTTGAAATTCTAGAATAAGCTTACTTGTCAAGATCATGAATATGTTTCAACTTGTTCAGTGACTCCAGATCTTATAATATTTGACTCTTCTTAACTCATCATTGGTTAAATCACATGAAAAACTTCATCATCATCCCAAGTATAAGAGGTTTAGCTCATGGTAAAAATGTTACAAACACACTTAAACTATAGAGTAAACTATACATGATTACCAGTTTTAAATATCTAGTCACTTTAAAAAAAAAAAAAACACATAACTTAAGAACATAATTATTTTATTAAACTTTATAACATGACAACAAAAATGTAGGTTCAAGTGTGTAAGGGATTTTACAACCAAAACAACCCAAGACGAGCAAGAAACTCAAGTGCAAAGTTGTCTCTAGCAAGATCGGCGCCTTCTCGGTATGATCCGGTTTAACTTGATGAATCCTTGAAATGGTGTATGCAATCCTTGCTCCTAGCCTTCTCCTTTTCTCTGGTTGCTTAAGGGGAACTACAAAAACAATGGACAAAAGAAAGTAGTAGAGAAAAAACAAAGACTAGTGAAGAGATAGAGTAGTAAGTCTCTTTTATGCTGTTTCTTCTTTATTAACATATATTGATTTGATTTTTTACTCTTTTTCTCTTGCTTGCACGAATCTCCCTCTTCAACAAGAAAAATGTCCATGTTTACACATTATTGGTGTTTCAAATCATCACAAGACAAGGGACCCTCACAATTAAAGCTAATACGTGATTGAGTTTATTAGAAGAAAAGTCCAAGATGATTACTTTGTTTTTTCATTAATATTACATTTAGTAATAAAACAAAATAGGAAGAATATGATCATATTATATACCAAAATATCAAGGATACACATCATCACATTATTAGGCCAATTATATGATACAAAAGAAGGCAATTTACATAGGTAAAAATCATAAAATTACTTGGCACGATTTTACGAAAGTGAAAAACATCTTGTACGAAATAAGCATAACTATTTACACAAACCTCTGTTGAATGCAAAGTGCATTAGAAAGAAGACATTTAGAGATTTTCAATGATATAAAGTTCACAGCATAACTCAACCGGAGTCGAAAGAACCATTATTTACAAAGTGAGATCAGTAACTAGGAAATTTCAACAATAAATTATCACATGACTCGAAAATGACTTATTTTAATACAAACATATATCCAAACACATGCAATAATACTCAAAACACTCCAACAACTAATTAAAGTAGTAAAAAAACTTAAAAAGACATGAAAGTTTATTTGAATACATGAAAATGCATCTAAAGTCAAGTGTAAAACAATATAAATAAGTGATATAAATGCCACTTATCAGGTCACATGGGTTTACAAACAACAAGAAGTTCTTTTATATGACGGTGAGTGTCCTCATCGAGTAAAACGAAAAATGGGAAAAAGATGCACTAATCCTGAAGTTAATTTAAAATTAGCGTTCACTTTTGGGAACACTATGCACAAAGGTTCTCCCTCACAGGTAGGAGCTGAAAGCTCCTCGAGGGTTTGATTATTCACAGGAGCCATTTAGAAATTAAAAATAGGAACGGGCTCACCGGGATTAGGAGATGAAGGTGGAGATTTTGTAACTGAAGGTGAAGATTTACGCTCTTCTGTCCTTATTCTACAAGGGGATGGATGCTTGTAACCTTTAGCTTCAAGTTGTTGAACTGTTTTCTTCACCCAAGTTCCAATTTCCCCTCCATTTCTCAATTTCATAAACTGTCACGAATAACCTAAAAATAAACACAAAAACAAAGGTAAGAAATAAAAACAATCTACTCTAACAAAACACACTAACACGTGGGTCCCTGACAATAACGTCAAAATTTGATGCGTGCCATCAATTGTGTCAAATTGGTAACTTGTTCTGCCCCTAGCTATGTAAACTAAGTATATAGGATGAGCAAGGATTGTTTCCCACGAGGATCGACACCGTAATGTAATTTTATTCGAGATGAATGTAATTATTTCTATTGTTGTTGTAACTATGTAAATTTATGGGAGTTTTGTAAAATATTGCTAAACTACCCTACCAAACTATGATTAAACTAATCTAATATGAATGTTGCGGGTTTGACGCAACGATATGGTTAAATTAGTAAGGACACATGCAACTTCACTCGATATTGTTAAGGAATCAATCATTGATCAATCATATGTATTATTGAATAGAAACGTGGAAAGAGATCACTACCTTTTCATTTATTATAGTTAATTTTCATGAGAGCATGACAACCAACACTAACTTGTAATTTAGTTTAAACATGAGAGTATGATTAATACCAATAACAAGTCACATTAAGAATAAAAAGGTTTCGTTTCCTTGGATCAAATATAACAAGAAAGCTTTAATCATATTCAATCTAAAACATGTGAATGTCCAAACAAGATATAATACGAGAGCTTAATTCTAGCCTTATTAGTTGCTACATATTACTTAATTGAATAGAGAATCAATCAAGTTAGCTATTTTAAACATGGAACCTATTTAGGTGATCAAGGTAAACAGGGATCATGCATAAAAATTGGGTTTTAATCACACTCACATGAACATTCAACATAACAATAACAGATAAGCGTAATTCTATTTCTCATAATCCCTTGTAATCATCGGGATTCGTTACATGGCCTCGCTACAGTGATCTATTCACTACGCATGATATCAATCGCAAACCATAGCGTAATTGAAGGCATATTCATCAACAATAAGAGAATTGAGAGATGAAGAAAGCTTCTCTGCAGAATTGACGATGAAAGATCCAAACTTAATATTAAAATTTGAGTAGAAAACAAGAAATCTTCGACAAACGTTCCAAGCCCCTAAGTAGAGAGTTATGAGAGAAAAATTGACGAAAACTAAGTCTAGATATCAAAAATAAGGAAGTTATATGTTGTATTTATAGGCCTAAATAATAATTTAAATAAAAAGATATGATATCTAAATAAAATCTCGTAGAAAATAATCATCACGGCCTATGAATCCCTTGTAATAGCCAGTTATAGCTCTTCCAGATGGTGAAATAGCAATACCACATCCACAAACACAAAACTATCGCAAAATGACACTAAACTAAACAAAAAACCGATACAAAATAACAAGCTAAGCTAAGAAAACTATGAGTGTTTTCATACTCATCATTTCCCCGAATTCACTAATATCTCATTGAAGTCACCATCGTAAATCCAAGGTAATTCGGGTTTCCCCGCTATTTTTTGAACAATTGCCGGTAGTCGGTAAAGCGCCATCTCGGCCATAACTCACATGCCTCGACAGAAGCGTCAATAAAAGAAGGAATATATTTATTAATTGAGATTTGCACGTTTTTCTTCCGCAACAACACTAGATCTTCCCCCATTACCATTAGCTTTTTGCGATGGGCAATGGGTCGGTTTGGGCCTTCAATTTGCCCACCTATATCCAGACCGGTCCAATCCGAGCCTAAACAAGGGGAGGAAGAGTGTTAGGAATGCGCAATCCCTCCACATGTATAGAAATTGATGAACAAACTCCAGATTAGAACATATTCATGGTTAATTACTTAGGTTGAGAACTAGGATAATTATATACAGTCTAGGAAGCATGCAGCAAAGGAGTAGAGGATCATAGATGGGAGGCCATTGTGGATCACCTAGATGTAATCTAGGTCAAAGGATTCTGGATAAGTAATTGGGATTAATATGAGTAGTAAAAGACCATAAATCTGTCAGGATCTAGGATCAACATCATATCACAATGCAGCAGACTGGTGCAGTAGAGCTGGCTCGCAGCAGAGACAGAAGCACGGCAAATTGAGGAATACAGCAGGGCTAGTTGGTGAATGGAAGGGGATCTGAGAAATGGTCACATCAAAGATTTGAGGTGTGAAATACCATTCGACATTGAAGACTGTTATGAGGGAACCTGTCAACATCACTGACGAATCGTACATGGGACAAACAGATAACTGTCAACATCAAATGGTACAATCACGGGTTTTAATCCTCTGAACCTATAAAAGGGGATTCACTCCACTCTGAGAAGGTTGACGACGTTTGTGAGATACACTAGCAAGCTGAAAATCTCCTAAGAGCATTGTGCAATCATTCTCAAGAGCTGGTTTTGAAGATTTGAAGGAAAGGAGTTCACTAGTTTGCCTGAAGAACACAAACTACAGTAGATTTCAGAAGTGATCTGTGCAACGTTCTAGGTTCTTGTCTTAGCAAGTTTGCAAGCTTGTAAGGAGTTCTTTGTAAGTGAAAACAAAGAGATAGTGAACTCACCTCTTGGCTTGACTAAACTAGACATCAAGGGAAGACTGGACTAAGCTTTGATTGATCAATTGACCACGACTGTCTGAACCAGTATAAATCATTGTGTCCTCTATTGCTTTACATTTTTTATTTTGGAACTGTTAGAAATTACTTGGACACAAAGAGATAAACTCTTAACGACTTAAATCTCAATTGCAGACTAGTTTCGTAAGTCTGAAGTAGACTCAGTGCATACTAACCAAGACAAATTTGTATTGAGTTAACTAAGAAAATTTAAATAGCGTATTCACCTGCCCCCTCCCCTTCTTCCTCTAGGCTATATTGTAAGACTTTGTGCATACAATTGGTATCAGAGCCTAACTTTCTAAACTTTACAGTTATTAGAAAGGAAAGGCCTGTATTTTTCTTGATTTACTTTCAAAAAAGTTACTGACAGTCTATTTTGTGAAGAACAAAATGGTTCCCCCAAAGCTACCTAAGTTTCCCAACAATGGAGAACCTCCGACATGCTCCTATGACAAGTTCAATCATTAGAAGCTGAGTATGTGTGCGCACTTGGATTCAATAGATGAAAGGATTCAACATATTGTCATAGATGGTCCTTTCATTCCCAAGATGAAGGATCCAACAAATGCATCAAAAGAAATAGACAAGCCAAGGCTCAGTGGACAAAAGATGAGTGGGACTTGGTGATGGTAGATAGAATAGCAAGAAATCAGATCTTTAAGGCCCTTGATGATGACATGTCCGAAATTATGGTTTACACAACAATAGCAAAGGAGGCCTGTCATGCTCTGCTGCTAAGGAATGAAGGGACAAATATAATCAAAGAGAACAAGAAAGATGTCCTTGTGTTGTAGTATGACTGGGTCGCCATGATGCCAGATGGAGACCTCACAAGTTTCTATGAGAGGTTCAATGTGTTAGTAAACAACTTGAAAACCTTGGGGAAGACCTTTTACAACAAAGAAGTCAATCTTAAGTTAATAAGATCCCTTGGCGAAATCTGGGGTGCCAAGACTACTTTAATAAGGAAATCAACGGATCTGACCAACATGTTACTTGCTCAACTGTATGGTGTACTGCACACATATAATCTAGAAATAGAGCAGAAGAAGCAACTTGATAAGGTAAAGACGAAGACCTTAACCTTCAAAGCTCAGGAGAAAATTCTTAGATCAATGGATGAGCAAGATACTACTGAAAAATCCTCCACAAGTGAGCTGTAAAAGGAAAAACTTCAAGAAGAATGCTGCAACCACGCCAAAGGAAGTAGATAAAGAAGTATGCTACAACTGTGACAAGCCAGAACACTTTGCTACGCAATGCAGACGAGCTCTACTGCAGTCTGCATAGAAAAAGAAGAAGACTATAGCAAAGACAACTCTGGAAAAAAGGAAAAAGGCAAGGCCTATGTTGCAAAGACCTGAAGTGAGACAGACTCAATTGATAAAGAATTAATTTTCAATGCTCAACTCTGTCTCGTGGCCGAAAGTGAGAACAGGCATAGGTATTTGATCTTTCTATCTCTGATGTCTCAGTTGAGGAACTTATAGAGACTCTTCAAGAGATCTCAGAGAATTTTATTGCACTATCAAGAAAAAATAAAGAAAACTTTGAGTTGATTGTATTTTTCAAAAAATATTAGAATCTGGCCTGTGAAGAAATTGAAAAGAAATCAAATGACTTACTTGTGGCCGAAACCAAACTCAAGGAATTAGATGAGAAAGTAAAATCTCTCACTAAATTGGTGAAAAAACTCATCAAAAAGAATGCTGAGCTATAAAGACATGTTGATGTAAGGAATAGAAAGACCATGGATCTTCAGAAAAAGTTGATCATGGGTCAATCCTCATATGATCGATCTGGATTGGGATACAAAAGCTAGATAAATGAAGCAGTGTGCTCAAAAACTAAGGAAATCCCTACAGTCAGCAAGGTTGAGGCTGAAAAGCCACCTACAAAGATCTTGCAGAAGGGTGAGACCTCTACTACACAGACAGTGCAGAAGAGGTCTCGACTACTCAACCAAAGAAATCTAATAACTTTGTTGCAAAAGCAAAGCAAAAAGCGATATAGACTCAAAAGGTGCAAGGACCTAAACCAAAGAGAAAAATGTTCCAAAGGACCATTATCTATAGTCACCATATATCGTAGTATATACCTAACTACTGAGTGTGGAATAAAACTTCCACTACTACATGGAAAAGACCATACCATAGACCCTACTGCACCTATGGAATATAGTATAGGGAATTGAGAAGACCAAGCAGAAATGCCAAACTAGCTAGACCAAAGGTCATATGCTACAGATGTGGTAAGAATGGCCACAAGATTTTTGAATATAGGACACCACACAAGAAAGTCATTCAAGTGTGGGTGCCCAAGGCTAACAAGTGAGGACCTATGCATATGGGTACCATATGTGAAATTTGATTATTTTGTAGGAGCATCACAATGACAGGGGGCCATAGTGGATGCTCAGGACACATAACATGGGACAAAAGCTTACTAACAGAATACAAGAAACAAGGACTCCTTACTAACAGACTAACGGTTATGGAACCCTAGGTACAGGTTCCTTAATCTTTAGAGATGTGACATATGTAAAGGGACTTGTGCATAACATGTTATCCATAATTCAATTATGTGATAAAGATTATGTAGTGTCCTTTACATATGACATATGTGAGGTGAAGGATAAAACAACCAAAGAAGTCAAAATAATAGGCTGCAGAAGAGGAAGCATCTATGCAATGGACTTCAATATGTCCTAGTCTGCACAGATCACTTGTTTCTATACAAATGAGTCTGAGGACATAGATTGGCTGTGGCACAAAAGACTAGCTCACTTAAACTTCAAAATAATAGCAAGACTTTCCTCAAGTAACTTGGTGAGAGGTTTACCTTAAATCAAGTTCGAAAAGGATAAATTGTGTAAATCCTCTCAAGAGAGAAAGCAAACTAGGACTATTTTCAAACCTACAAACTTCACAGAAACTACTAGATTTCTTGAACTCTTCCATATGGATCTATTTGGACCAGTGAAAGTGGAAAGCATTACTAGGAATAAATACACTCTTGTATTTGTTGATGATTTCTCAAAATGCGCTTGTGTAATATTTCTTCATAAAAGAGTGAAACCTGTAGTTTGCTAACTAAGTTCATACGGCAGGTTCGAAATGAGAAAAATGTTGATGTGATTGTCATTCGGAGTAATCATGATACAGAATTTGACCAACATGGAGTAGACAAATAATGTGATGATCATGGCATTATACACAATTTTTCTGCACCTACGACACCATAACAAAATGGTGTGGCTGAGAGAAAAATAGAATACTTATAAAAATAGTCAAGACAATGCTTTTATTTGCAGACTTACCTAAAAGCTATTGGATAAAAACAGTAAACATTGAATGCTATGTCCTAAATAGGTGTCTTATACACAGACTCCATAAGAAAACTTCTAATGAGTTGTGGAAAGGAAAGACACCAAGTGTCAAGTACTTTCATGCATTTGGATGCAAATGCTATATTCACAATAATGAAAAATAGCACTTAGGGAAATTTGATCCAAAATCAGACGAGGGAATCTTCTTAGGTTATTCTCCTATAAGCAAAGCATTTGGGGTATATAACAAAGGAACATGATTAGTAGAAGAATCAGTACATGTTTCATTTGATTAAAATATTAGTGCCCTCATGTTGCTAATGTTTTTGATGAGAAATGTGTTTGTATAGATGATGAACAGATTGAAAAACAGAAACTAGATGATGCAGTAAAGAAAGATCCATGTGCATCCGATAAAGAAAGAAAAGATTATGCAACAGAGGGTGAATCCACTGCAGTCGAGCAACAATTAGAGGAAACCACGATCAGTGAAACACAAGACAAAAGAAGATGGATTAAGGCTCATATTCAGGATGTAATCATTGGTGACAAAGATGCCTCGGTGCAGAGCAGGAGAGAAACAACCAGAGAGTATTTGTCTGCATTCTTCATATTAGAAATAGAACCAAAGGCCATAAAGCAAGATCTAGGTGATGTCAATGCCATGCAAGAAGAGTTGAATGAGTTTGAGAAGAATAAGGACTATCCAGTGATAGGCTGTAAATGAGTCTTCAAAAATAAAACAGTTGGAAATGGGTCATCATCAGAAATAAAGACAGACTGATTTTGATGAGACATTTGCTCTTGTGGTGAGACTTGAAGCAATAAGGATGTTTTTAGCCTATGTCGCACATCAAGGGTTCAAAATCTTTCAAATGGATTTGAAAAGTGTATTTCTAAATAGAAAGCTTCAAGAAGAAGTCTATGTTGAGCAACCATCAGCTTTTTAGGCTATGAGCATCCTGAATATGTTCATAGATTAGACAAAGCCCTATAGGAGTTGAAACAGGCTTTAAGGGCTTGGTATAAAACTCTCACAACCTTTCTTTGTGAGAATGGCTTTCTGAGAGGCAAAGATAGATACTACCTTATTCCTGAATGGACACAAAGAATGCACACTTCAGTACAAATATACGTTGATGATATTATATTTGGATACACTAATAGTAAACTGTGTGAGAGGTTTGTTGCACTAATGAAGTCAAAATTTCAAATGAGTTTATTGGGAGGATTAAAATACTTCTTAGGACTCCTAGTACAACAAATAGAGAGTAGAATATTCATAAACCAAGCTAAATATTTGAGAAATACTATAAAGAAGTTTGGTTTAGAAAATACAAGTCACATGAAAACATGTATGAGCTTTACTGTAAAGATAGATGAAGATGAGAGTGAAAAACCCATTGACTAAACACTGTATACAGGAATCATAGGATCACTATTATGCCTTACTGCTAGCAAATAAGAAATCCTCTATTGTGTTGCATTTGTGCTAGATATCAATGTGATCCTAAAGAATCTCACTATATTACAGTCAAGAGAATCCTAAGATATATTAAAGGAACTCCTAATCTTGATATTTGGACGTATCTTAGGGAATCAAATTTCGTACTAATGGGTTATTCAGATGCAAATTTTTGCAGGATGTAGAGTTGATAAGAAAACTACAAGTGGACCATGTCAATTTTTAGGTGCAAGTCTTATATCTTGGTATAGTAAGAAGTAGACAATTAATTTAACCTCTACTTCAGAGGCTGAATACATTGCAGTAGGGAGCTCTACTGCATAGATTTTGTGGATAAGATCCTAACTATTGGATTATGGGATTGAGTTTTCAAAAGTTCTAATTTTTTGTGATAACATGTTTGTAATAGCTATTTTAGAAAATCCTATTTTTCATTCAAGGACCAAGCATATTGATGTTAGATATCATTTTATCAGGGATCGTGTGTAAAAGGATCATGTTAAATTGGAATTTATTCCTGTAGAAAAATAGATTATAAATATTTTTACAAAGCCTTTTGATGAGAGTAAATTTACCCAATTTAGGGATGAATTGGGTATAATTGACTTAAATGATTAAGGCCAAAATGCTTTACTATACTCTAATGCATAGTGAGATGCAGACTACCATTCAAACCTTCTACTACATTTCTATTTTTGAAAATGAACAAACGTTAGAGTTTTCTGTGACTAAATTTTCGTAACCATCAGAAAAGGGACTATTATACTAAAAGAAAGACAACGGTTATTTTTATGATTTGATAATGATAACATTCATTTTTTCTATAAATACCCAAATACTTTTGAGACTTAAATCTCTTTAACATTCTCTCTCTCTCTCTAAGCACTCACTCCCTCTTACACTTTAACGCAAAACCCTAATAGTTCTAGATTCACTCATTCACTATCGATTTCTCATCTCTTTGAATAAAAAATTTAAAAAAGTGGCCAACACTCAATCCACCTCATCAACCTCATCTGAGAGGACTTAAATCCAACATCCAAGTCTGTATTAATCAAAAAAGGAAAAGGATGCTAAGAAGAAGGTTGAGCTCTAAACTGGAGAGTTGTTCTCGACTTTGACACACTGAATGATCAACCTGATGACATCAAAGAGATAGCACAACTCATCCAGGATGCTGGACTCAAACACCTATATGAAGTCATAAGTAGGATCTATGAAGATGAAGTCATGGATTTCATCAAAAACGTTGTCGTTGCAGACAACCTTGAAGGAATCTCCTATACTCACACCAAAATTGGAATCACGATTGGAACAAATGACTGCGAAGATCTGCTTCAAGTATCTAATGAAGGAGAACCTATAATCTCAGAGTACAACATCAGCAACGGTAGACTAGCCATGCTCACTGAAGAGTTCAAAGATGTCAACATATGTACAATGAAGAAGGACCTTCCCAAGCCCACAAGCTCTTAGCAGACTGTGCCGACCGTGACACGTGGTGTTACCGCTGCTACGACACGTAGCAAGGCGACAAAAAACAGGAGGTTCATGTAACAAAAACATAAAACTAGAAATCCCATGATACAATAAACTCTAAAAATCCCATGATAAGGTAAACCTTACATTATCGCGAGTACATTCAAGTCAAGTCTTAACAATTAAAATATTTCATTAGAATCTTAAAATTATTGTCTGAGCAACACTTATTCCCTTGCCAACGCAACTTTGCGTAGCTTGTTCTTTAATCTGTAACTGAATATATAACCGTGAGTTTTGGAGCTCAATAACAAAGGGTACATGTTAATTATAGGACATGTCTTATTATATACGTATTCGACCCTATGCAGCAGACAATATAATATAATGAGCAGTAGTATAGCAGACAGTAATTTCAAGTTTCATGCACAACTTTTTCAGGATTCTGGTACAGGATACTTGTATTTATTTCATGTATTTCATGCATGCATTAATTCTCATGTTTTATCAGGAATGAATATGACAAAATCTTACAAGAAATAGGAAGTGTGCTAGCAGGTTAGTTAGATAATAATAGGACCTAACAGGTGGGTCTGTAGTATCTCAGGACGGCTTATGCCCAGAAAACGGTTGCGTGCATGCAAAGGGAATAAATCACTCTGGAAATGAATCATTCCCCCCACCACCCGGCTAGTCAGGAAAACTTGATTATCCCAATCCCAAGTTAATCGGATTAATGTCTTTTAATTAACAAGTATTGTTGACAATTTCCAGGATTATTAATCAACTAGTTATTCAGACACAGAATTTCAAGAGTTGTCATGTATAGCTGGTGACTATCATGGAGTACACTATTATGTTCGAGATTTGATTCGTGTTTTGTTCATAAGGAATTAGATGCCTTGTAATGGCTTGAGTACGTTATGTACATTAAATTACTGTTATGTAACGGTAAGAAGATGAAAATAAAGAGTTATGGTGATTAGTAGTGGTATTAAAGGTTTATAACGGTTAGATTAGAAAAATGAAGGGTTCTACCGGTTAAACGAAATTAAAATATTTCATCAAGATTCAATTTCGTAATCTCTCGTTTGTAGCTGTTGCCCCTTTCGTTATGCTAAGATTGATATTCCTAACAAAGCTTCTCCCCCAATTCTCTTAAACGATGTCTAAGTTTTTTTTTTTCATTTAATCCATAAATTCGGATTATTACATCTCTTCCTTGTTTAGAAATTTTCGTCCTTGAAACTTCCATAATAAGTAAGAGAGTAAATAATCAAGAAAACGCTTGTGTACTCTATTCTATCAAGAAGTACGAGATACTTGGTTCTTAAAATTAATTAATTTTTTTTTTCTTTTGACAAGTCAACCTGATTTATCATAACCACGGGTTTTACATTCTTCCCTTGAATAAATTTCATCCTCAAAACTTGGTGTATTTCCCATGGTAGCATAATGCAGCCTAGATTGCTGTCTTTCATATTTCTGCAACCCACATGTATGAGTGCATGTTAATCTTTACATACGAAAACCAAATTTGAAGCCAGCACAAGTCAACACACATTTGCTTTTCATGACATATCGTCCAGCACACCAAACTCCATAAAACACCTGGTTATAAGGCATCAACCTCAATGCCAGTTAGCTGATCAGAAGTTCCTACACTAAAGTTAGCTGGTTATAAGTGTTGTAATAATCTAAACTAATTCCATTATATAAAGTTAATGGTGTATTTTCAATCTAATGTTTAAACATGAAATTTCATCATAAATCCAAAAATAACTAAAATACTCTATTTCATGTGACCCGGTCAACTACCGCTGATACCACTAATCTCAATACACCAATCTCCCTCCTTTAGAATTTTGGATCTAAATTTTTTATTTTTCGTTATCCCTCATTGTCTTATGCTTAACCATCCAGTTTATACCCAATGTTGTCTCAGGTCATGAACGTCAAGTTTGATTGAATCTATGGGAAAATGTTTTTCCCCCTACAACTATTGGTCCATTGATTACTGCATTACTACAGTACACGATGCCACCAGCGTGTATCTCTATACTAATTTTCTTGGTCAAGATGCAAGTTTCAAGATCTTGGATTTAAATATTCACTAGATACTCAAGAGTTAGTCGTTTCGGAATCGAACATAGCATATGCAAGATTTATGCGAAACATAAGTATTACCAGTTATGATTGCTCCATTCTCCTCGATGAGTTATTGTTTAACCTTGTAAACCCTTCCAGCTGTGTGCTTTCCTTTCCAAGGCTGATTCCCCATAGGGTTCTTTGATTGAGCTACAGACTGTGTTGAAACAGCGGATTTAGTAGTGTTGTCACCAGGACTGTAGGCACGTTGGGGACAATTTGCAAGATTATGCCCCATATCACCACAACGGTAACATGTTCTAGTGCTGGTTCGACAATCTTTGGTGAGGTGCCTAATTTTTTCGTAGTAGTGACAAGTAAGAGTACTAGCTGACCTGTTGGAATTCACTGGTCCTAAAGGCATGCTTCTGGAGGGTGCTGATGATTGACCGCGAGGTGATCCGAAAGTCCTTCCAGTGCTGCGCATCAGATTGTATGATGTCATTGGTGCCGGAGCTGCCTCTCTGTTTCCTTTAGTATTATGCATCCAAGACTGCGATTTCCCAATGCTCGATGCTCCTCTATTGAATCTCCTCCTCTTGGCATGGTTCCCTTGACTCTCATCTCTTTCCTTCAAGGTGCGCTCTAGTTTGACTACTGTATCATACAATTGCTGGTATGACGTGAAACTCTGATTGGCAAGTGGAGTGTGCAACCTCCAGCTAAGACCCTTCTTAAAATAACGTTGTTTTTCAACATCCTCGTGGTAAAATGAAGGAGCAAACCTTGGTAAAGCAGTGAACCAGGTCGCATATTCCAGTACAGTCATGTCTCCTTATTTCAATGAAAGAAATTCATCCCTTTTCTGATCCTGCAAAGAGACAGGATAGAATCTCTCTCTAATTAGTTTTCTGAAAGACTCCTAATTGAAGGTTGGATCCTTCGCACGCTCTTCCACAATACTCCACCATGCATCAACTTCTCCTTTTAAATAGTAAACAACAAAGTTCACATGCAACGCCTCGGGATACTGTACAGCAATGAACAGTTTCTCAAGATTCCTAAGCCAATCTTCTAGAATTGCATGGTCTCCATCGCCCCTGAAGGGCTTGGGGTGGTAACCATAAGTCGTCGCGGGTGTGCTACTATTTGTCTCATTGTTGTCCTTATCTTTCTTGTTTCTCACAAGCTCTCCTAGGAAATTTGTGAGAATTTGGATAAGTGGTTGCTTTGCAGATGGGTTGTTGTTGACTTCCTCAACATGATTCTCGTTTTCTATCTCCATTGAATCGTGTTAAGACACCTCTTGTTCATAATTATTTGACATCTTGCTTACCAAAAACGATTTATTCATATTAGATTCATGTGATTTTCTCCTTTTTTTTTTTTTTTTTTAGGATTAATCTTCTAGTCTTTTTTTTCTTTTAAGGAATCATGCATAAACAAGAAATCAAACAAGTTGCACGGAAACAAGATATGAATTTTACATTAAAGGAAAAGCGCATGTGCACGTAGTAATTAGTATGACCATAAAGCAGGCCCATTATTCAAGTGAAAGAACACTATAACTAAGATAGATATAATCTAATCTACACAGTTTACTTGAAGCATGAGATTCCTCCACGAGCTCTGACTCTTCCTCTATTGCTATATAAAGGTCATCCATCCTTCTGCTTATAGTCGTTGCGGTCAAAGTGCATCTACTTCCTTTAATTCATTTGGTAACATCCTATTTTTTGATCATTTTGCTAGGCATTTCAAACTAGCGATATGATTATGTGCAGCCTCAACAGCATGGATTTAGTTCGAAATCTTGATGATCCTGGAAGATCCTTAAACCTATTCCCAAGCTTGTCCATCGAAATAGAATTTCGACGACATTTATCGAAATATTATTCTTACTGGAATATGGGCTAATTTCACCCAAGTGTTCATCCTTAATTATGGGTTGCTTTCATTTAGGGATCATCTAGTACTCACATTGACAGCAGTGAAAGGTAATCAAGTCCAAAGACAATCGATGAAGTTAAACCAGAAAACACTAGATAAAATATATGACAATTTTATAAAAATGAGAAAACATGAGTTCGCTGAAACTTTTACTTGCTGGGCAGCATAAAGAAATCTGAAATCACAGTGCAAAACCATACCAAATAGGTCCCCAATGAGTTAGTTGACCCTCTAATTATATATCAAACTTAGTAATACGATAGATCTGCGATTTTAATTTGTCCCCAGTATATAGGCGAAGATCTACCTATAAATTTGATCCGTTCCTTTACTCAGTTCACATGACTAGATTGATCATGATTTAGATTCTATGTTTCTTTTTTTAATCTTATGCTCTGATATCATTTTATAATCCCTCAAGATTTATTGTCAATAAAAACCTAACACGTGATGTTACCGTCGCTACGATACGTAACAAGACGACAAGAAACAGGAGGTTAAGATAATAGAAACATAAAATTAGAAATCTTATGATACAATAAATTAAAAATCCCATGATAAGATAAACCTTATATTATCGCGAATACATTTAAGTCAAGTCTTAACAATTAAAATCTTACATTAGAATCTTAAGATTATTGTTTGAGCAACACTTATTCCATTGGTAGCGCAACTTCGCCTACTTTTTTCTTTAACTTGTAATCGAACATGTAACGGTGAGCTTTGGAGCTCAGTAACAAAGGGTACATGTTAATTATAGGACATGTCTTATGATATACGTGTTCGACCCTATGCAGCAGACAATATAATATAGCAGGCAGTAGTATAGCAAACAGTAATTTCAAGTTTCATGCACAGCTATCAGAAATTTTATATTTTCAGGATTTTGGTACATGATGCTTGTATTTATTTCATGTATTTCATGCGTTTGTTAATTCTCATGTTTTATCAGGAATATATACGAGAACAGCTTACAGGAAATAGAAAATATGCTAGCAGGTTAGTTAGATCATACTACGACTTAACAGGTGGGTCTGTAGTACCCTAGGATGACTTATACCTAGGAAAACAGTTGCGTGCACGTAAAGGGAATGACCACTCCAGAATAAATCA
>JAOVYX010001285.1:0-12784 GCA_035668315.1 Drosera spatulata | reverse complement strand
GACTCCATGGCCGCTTGAACATCCTTCGACTTTCCCCTTCCTTTGAGCATGGTTACATTTGCGGTGTTCACCTCCTCGGTAACTCCATGCTCGACAACGCTTGAATCCGTCATCTCTCGTACGAACCATTGCTCTGATACCACTTGTCACGGGGTTAGATTTTTGCAACCCATGCGGCACTCAAGTTACTCACACCTTCGCTTGAGCTCAGCCTACTCGTCACCCAAAGATGATGTTTGTAAACGCTAAGAGAGTTTGGACTTGGAAACAAACTTTGTATTGAAAACACTTGGGAGATTACAAGACTTTGAGCTTACAAGAATGTTTGGAATGACTTGGGATTCCTTGGGATGAGATGCCTTGGCCAAAGGCCTCACCTCTATATATATACACCTTCATGGAAGGGTCTAGACTTTGTAGTCTAGACTCTTCCATACTCTTCCCCTCCTAAGAACATACAAGAGACTTCTAGGCTCTTCTCCTATGTAGAAGAATTTCCTAAAAAATTCTACCCAATTGTAGGGAATTCTAGAGAATTCCGAAGAACCCTAGAGTTCTCAAGAAAACTCTACAAAAGTATGAAATTGTCTAGAAAAATGTGAAGAACTCTAGATAATTCCTCAACGCGAACCTCATAAATAGCCCGTCCGTGACAGACAGCCAGCATCTCATCATGAATAACTCTACTGTTCTGAGAGATGCTCATCATACCAACTACTTGCTCAATAGTTTTGAAACTTGACTTCTTTCCATTTATGTATTGCGTGTATTCTCGATTAGTCATGCTCAAGTTATGTTAAATATCTTCTTAATTTAGTAACTATAATAAGAAAATGTTGGTACAGCAGCAGCTCCAATTTATGACTTGCAAGTCATCGTTCTCATATGTTGGTCAAGGATCCTAACGAAGCAAAATGGTGGTTCTAAAACAAGCTAGTGTTATTGCAACTATAACTTCGTTATAGAACTATTAACTACGGTTATCTTGCTAGAATCACGGACTCGAATATTAGAACCAGAAGTTGCAGCCATAACAGTTATTTTTCAGATATAAGACTAACCTGCATCCGATGCAAGGTATAAAGCAGCCATAGCAATGTCCCACCTCTCTCCAAACTTGTAATGCGGGATGATCTCTCTATGTTTATTTTCTATCTCGTCTGGTGCAAGTTTACTCATACCAGGGGTGTCAGCTATTGGTCCTGGTGCTATGCCATTAACTCTGATATCATAATCAATTCCCCATTCCAATGCCAAGTTTCTTGTGGTGGCATCAACAGCTGCCTGTTAAAGGAAAAAATATGATACTGGGACAGGGATGAAAATACTTTTACAATCTCAATTTCGAAAACCATTCATGCTTTTGTACAAACCTTAGCAGCGGAAACATGGATTTGATACCATCCAGCTGTGTAATGTATGGTTGCACTTATGTTCAATATCACTCCGCCACTTGAAGAAGATCTTCCCGGTCCTCCTTTTTTCAGATAATGAAGTGCTTCTCGGCACATTGTAAATGTCCCGACGGAATCAATATCCAACACTACAATGGGAAACAAAAGGACAAGTAAACAGAATGGTGTCAAGTCATGAAAGCAGAGCGACTAAGATAATTGCTAACAGGAAAAGGGGTAAACAAAAGGAATAGCATCCTAATTTTGAGTAAAACGTATCAGCTCATTTACATATGTTACTAATCATCCATTAAGTTGTACCTAATTTGTTAAGCTTTCCTTGCCGTGACAAAATATCGTTTAAATTGTTTTGTAGCCTGCCAGTGGGTGATTCAGTTCAGGACCTCAGGTAACTGAAATGAGGAACAACAGAAATTTCAACTTCCATATACATCCAACAAAATCTCTTTCTACCATAGTGAATACAGTAAGGGTCCGTGATTTAATAACAATTTCATTTTGGCCTGGAGAAAATAGTGCACAAGGTGCTAAGATCATGCAGCACATATCTTTATCAATCTAATGGAGCGGGTCACTGAAAAAACCAGCTACCATCTTCAGCCATTGAACAGCTCCATAATGCCTCACTTAAAACAAGGGAAAATGCTAGGAAGTCTGTAAAGGAAACAATCATTCATCCATACATTTTTCCACGTGACACAGGACAAGTCAATATAGAATCCTAGCTCTTGCATTACCATGTTTGCCAGAATCGACAAGTTTGGCACAGAAGAACTCACCTGTTCGAAATCCATTGGTGGACAAATCTTCTGCAGAAACGAGAAAGTTGCCTGCTGCTGCATTCACAAGAATGTCTATCTTACCATAATGCCTGAAAGTTGACTCCACAACCCTCTTGGCATCCTCCTGCTTGCGAACATCCCCCACGAAACCTATAGCCTGAAATAGAGTCAAACAAATAATGAAGAATAAAAATTGCGAGATAAAGAATACAAAAGCTTTTGCAATCGGAGACATTACTCATAGGTGTTACCCAGCACCATATCATGTACTTAAGAAGGAAAACTAGACAACCTTCAAAGAAGCTCATGATCATAACTTATAACTAGTATGTCTATCTAGATTCTAGATTATCTTGGTGTCCAAAGCATACCCAATGAAATTTACCGCAAAACAAGATAAGCCAACTCAAGCTTACACCATTGGTCAAGTCCTCTATGAATTGTTCAGCTCATGCATAAAGAGCAGATAAGATTATAAGACAGGTGCTCTATGAATGGAAAATTACTTGATAATCCCAACTTAATGAAACCTCCAACTTGTAAGTCCTACTTGGTCCATTGTCAAAATCCTAATTGGATCAGGTTATCCTCAACCACTATAGGTAGAATTCCAAAAATCTGCAAACACATTAAGATAATGGTTCTCTATTGCGACCGCAGCTTCTCCCAATTTTTTACTCTTCCATGTAGATCACAAGTTTGACTATCTTGATTGCTTCCCCATCGCTTTTTGCTACTTTGTGTGAGCAGAGAAATCTTATTCCGTTAGATCATATCTTGTGAGAAAGGAATGCTAAATGCATTCTTTGACCATGCTCTCCTAGAAACTTCTCTTTGTGATTGGTGAATTTATGGGAAGATTATCCTCAATTATGCACGACCCCCAATAGGAGAAGAGTTCATCCAAGGGGAAGTGCAAAAGAGACAAGACCTATCTCATCCAAGGCCAAGAACTCCATAATATGACTAGAATTGGATCAAATGAATGTCCATCTTCGCTAACTCACCGTTGGAATGAAAAGAGTCAATTCCGATATCGAATCCTCACCAGCTTTCTCCATCTACAAAGTAATATCCCATCATCTCCACATTCAATAGATCACTACATTGCAACAACCCAAACACCTAAAAAGCCAAACATATGGATACAGCATCACAACAACTAACCCCCAAATAAACCACCAACCTAGTCAATTTGCACGTAACCAAAATGTAGCCAACTTTTTCGTTACTGATTTTCTGTTTCTCTCTTTCATTTCCAACATTATCATCAGCGCTACAAAACAGTCCCTACACAACTAATTGTTCTCTATTGCAGCCATAGTTTTGCCCAATTTGAGTTCTCCCGTGGATCATGAAACTGCTTCTCTAGAATCCTAATTGCTGTTCTTTTTGATTTTGGTTCTCTGAGACGTGATAAATCCTATTCTGCTAGGTCGGATCTTGCAAGAGAAGATACTAAATGCACTCTCTTTGCACCCTTCCCTTGAAGATTCTTTTAGTGATGAGTGAATTTCCGAGAACTTCATCCCCAAAATATGAGGTCCGCAATAGGAGAAAGTGCCCGACAGACAAGATCAATTTCATCAAAGCCCAAGAAGTGCATAATGTAACTAGAGTTGGATCAAGTGAAGATCCTGTCCTTGCTAACTCACCCTCAAAACAAAACGAATTAAGCGCTACATCTAACCATCACCAGCGTTCTCCATCCAGTGGATTGTTTCATCCCATCTACAAAGTACTATCATGTCATATCCTTACATTGAATAGATACAACACTAACAACAATCCGCACACCCATCAAGCCAAGCATATGAATAATGCATCACAGCAATCCCCACAAATGAAGCAACTAACCCAAAAATGTAGCAAGAATTTTCGTTACTGGTTATCTGTTTCTCTTTCGATTTAAACAACGATACCAAACAGTCTCTTATCAAACCCTAACATCAAAACCCATGTCCATTCTCAACCCTAACCCACAATTATTCTTCCCCAAACCCTAAACCCTCAAACAAATTCCACCCGCATGATCTCATCCCCTCATCAAAACAAACAAACCCAATACAACCCACATAATAAAAACCCAACAACATACAGGAAAACCAAGGGATTGAAGCGCGGACACCGCGGAATCCAACACTTGCTTTCTCCTCCCCATGATGGCGATGGAGGCTCCATGTTTGCCGAACTGGGATGAGATCTCGAACCCGATTCCTGACCCGCCGCCGGTTATCAGCGCAACTTTTCCCTTTAGGATCTCTGGGTTGAATGGCGATGGTGATGATGGTGATGATGGTGATGATGGTGATGATGGTGATGATGCCATGGAGTTCGATTCTCTTCGATTGGTGTGATACAGCTGTGGTTTTGTTGGGGCTGATTGTGCTACACTTTCCATTATTTGTTTCGCTCAGTGTATATCTAGATGGGGAAAAGTATTAATGTGATTAATCATATAATTTTTCATCTATGATTAAATTATAAGATTTAATAATTAATAGTTGAGATTAAGAGTTTATTTTAAAAAGAAAACAAATAAGTTTTTAATTTTAATGATTAATTTGAAAATTTAACGATTTAACTACACATAATTTTATATGTGATTAGACACATAAAATTCAAACTCATCTAGATTTTATACATCTGTAAAATGATAACGGTATTATTTGAATTGTTAAGGCTGTGACTTTGTGAGTTCTATTTTTTCGGATTATATTTATCGTATATATCAGAATTCGTCTCAAGTTACAAATAAGAAAATCTTATTGAAAAAAAAACCATAACTTGATGTAATAGGTAAGCTTAAAACAAGTAATGAGTTTCTAACACGTTGAGAGTAGAACGTTCTCACATCAAATTAATGTTGTCTTTGTATAACTCTTTAATTAAATGTCTTTACTACGAGAGACGTACTGTCTAGGTGACTTGGTGTATTGTTCACTACAACAAATTCAATGTGAATTTTCTACAACTGTTACTATTTGAATGGATGTGCGACGTACTTGTTTGTACCGAACTCGAGAAGTCGGATCTAAGTTCGGAAGTTGGGGCTGAGCTCGGACGCCCATGCGTTGGATTGTTGGATTGACTGATTTGGGTCCTAGTCCATACACGGAAACTTGCACGGATCAAAAACAATAAGCTTGGTTAGTCGGGTCCGAGATATGATCCTTGGGGACCGACTCCGATGCCTAAATCAGTTTCGATCCAGAAATGAAGATCAATGACTAAGTTGGGATCCAGAGAATCTTACATTTTTAGATAATAGGGTATTTATAGAATATTATTCACCTTTTGTATGGTGGACACTTGTCATCACCTTAAAAGGTGATTGACTTATCCATCCATGGTGTGCCATTTGGCCTTTTCTCATAACCTCTTGACTTAATAATGTTGGGTCTTTTATTGCGTTTTTAGCCCATAGGATGACAATTGTTTTGTATCGATACTTGCCCCCATGGTCCCGAGTTGGAAAGTTCATGTTGGGAGCTTAGTGAGGTCAGGACTTTGACCTTTGGACCTGTGATCCCTTTAATCTTTTGGACCCTCGGTCTTTAATTCAGGGGTTTGATTGACTGACTTGACATTCTTCGAGGATTGACCGAGTTGACCCTCATCCTTTCGGGAGTGAATAAGGTTGAATCCCAACTGATTTCGAAACTTGGAGCCATTGATGCGTAGTCATGATGGTGAAATTCAAATTGTCGAATGGGAAATGATAGCATTAATGTCGGTGTCATTATGACGGAGTCGAAGTGTCTCGTCAATCAATACAAGCGTCCCTTCAACTAGCTCGGTGACGTGTCGACCTCATTATGGGTGGCCTTTCCGTTTCCCGCCAAAACTCTTTGGGCCTTCCCGTAAAAAACCCATGGAGGATGGTGGTCCATCTCCTATTTAAGGGGATGGTCCCCACCTTTATTTCACACTCCCTTTCTTTCATCTTCTCCTCTTTTCTGAACTCGATTCGTTCCTGAACTCGAAGTCTTTTGATGAACTTGGCACCTCGTCAGCCTCAAATCTTTCCAAGGTAACAATAGATTCTCGAACAACTGGTGAGGATTCTAAGGAACATGTCGTTTTGTATAGGAGATCTAGGGTTAGGAGGATCCCTCATGACATAGATGTTTCTAGCTTAGAGACACCTTCCACCCCGGACAAAGGGGTGTTCTCATCTTCTTCGAGTTTGAAGGAGACGGAGTCCCGACCTGGGGTGGCTAAGCAGCTGTTCAGAAGGGTTCCCCCAACCCTCTCGGGGCTGAGTCCAGACTTGCCGAGGTAGCGACCTCTTGGCCTAATCCTTAGCCTGCTACTGAGGTCGGTCCATCAAGGCCTGCCCCCAAACGAAGTCGGATAGACCCTAAGCGTCCCGCAAAGTGTTTTACCTCCTTCGTTGCAAAGTCCGTCATCTTTCTATCTGATTCTTACCGAGTTCTAGACCCGTTTGAGTTCTACCTTTCTCGGAGAAAACACAGAGTTCTCTCCTCTTTCGATCTTCAATTCTTCCTCTTTTACACCGACACACTAGAGCGTGATTTTCGATTCTCCCTCCATCCTTTTATAGAGTCATTCTTCCGTTTCATGGGTCTTCCTCCTCTCCAGTTTACGCCCAACGTCGTTTGTCAGATCTCCACGTTTTATCTTGCGGCCCTTAAAATCGGGGTCGTGAAGTTGATCATCTCTCCTCGATTCTTTTTCAATTTCTACCACGTTAGTTAGAACATGACTGGGTAGTTTAGCTTGACCTCCTTCCCTTACCTAAAACTCGTGAGAAAAATTCCCGACGAGCACAAGGGTTGAAAATCTAGGTTTCTCTTGGCTAAACGGGAGGACGGGCTACCTTGGCCCTTCCGAAATCAGTGGGTCGAGAGCCAAAATATTAAGACATTGAAAAGGTTCGAGATGACCTATGCCGAGACGGAGGCTTACAACCTTCGAGTGAAATGGAAGAAGACATGCTCCTCTGCGGGGACATCTTGACGGAAGATGCGTTGATGAAGCATGGTTTCGATGAGTCCCGACTTTACTATCTTGCCAACATGGGGCCTTTTCTGACCGAGTTCTAACATTGCCTCTTTTTTTTTCTTTTTTTTTTTGCAGCTCCTGAGAAGATGGTGTCAATGATCGAGATGAAGGCCAAGAGTCTGGCCTAGCGTCCAGCTCCCGAGCAGTCTCCTTCTGCTCTTGTAGATCTCGAGGAGATCCAACTGGAGGCCGAGGCCAAGATAGAGATCCCCGAAGTTAGAGATTCCCGAGTCTTCCACCCATGAAGGAACTCGGGAAAAGTTCAAGGAGGTGCTCGAGGTGCATCCCCTGAATGCTCGTCCTCCCATTGGCGGCACTCCGGTATCTGAGGTAGGCTTGTCGGAGGAGGAGATTTATTAGAAGATGGAGGCTCGGATAGCTTCCATCGAGCCCTTTGGTGGAATCATTGACACCACCTCCTTCCCCCCCATCACGGTGCTACTGGCAATACTGGTACTGTGCTCCAGAGTTCTCCTGCCATTCTCCCGATTTCCAAGGTCGGAAGGCCATGCTCAACATGGTCCTCCCAAAGGATAGAGAGGAGTATGCTAAGTAGGGTCGGGTTCATTTCGCTCGGCAAACACTCAACAATCTTTTTCGGGTAAGTGTTTCGTTTTGATTTGCCTTTTTCCATTCTCCCAAGTTCCCTTTATCGTACTTAATCTGTCCCTTTGTGACCTTTGTAGGCGGTGTCCTGTTGCTCCCAGCTCGCTCATTACTACGATACGTCTGCTAAGACGACCGATCAAAGGAGGACCGAGCTCCGGGCCGCCAAGTCGGCCAAGGAAGAGGCCAACGCTCAACTTGTTGCTGTCCAACTAAGGATCATGGGGCAGGACAAGTCGATCAAGGACTTAAGATCGTCCTTTCTACTCGGAACGACCAGATCAAGGAGATTAGTGGCAAGATGACCGAGCTGGAGAGGGACTATTCCGAGCTTGATGCGATGTTGAAGTCGGCTCAGGCTGGTTTCCGTTCCCGGAAGAAGAGGATCGAGATGGACAAGGCTTCAGGAGATAAGAAACTCCTGTCCGAACTCCCTTTCATCGAGCTTATTTTCTGCCCGAGAAGATGGGTGTAGAAGGGTCAGGCCTTCACTGAAGAGGAGGTAAAGGCTTGTGGGGATGCAAAGAGGGAGAAGGAGACGGCTGAAGCCTCTTTGGATGAAGAGGAGGAGGCTAGCACCTCGGGACCCCCAGAACAGATCTGAATATGTAATGTAGGAACTCGAACCTTGGGGTCTGTCCTGAGGTCTAACCCTTTGTACTTGGTCATTTAATTAATGAATTTTCTATTCACCAATTCAGTGTACCTTTTACTTCTATTGTTAGTTTCGTTGAACTTTTTGTAGTGTTTTAGGATAACCTACCGAGTGCCGACTTGACTTTATTGAATCAAAACGATTTTAAGTTTCAAGTCAGGTTACATGACTTCTTCAGAGTCTAGTCCTGACTTTATAAGTTTCTCGACTAGGGTTTCCTTACAGTCATTCTTCTAACTTTATAGACTTTCCGACTTGGGTTCCCTATATATTCATTCATGGATAGTAGAATTAGAGGTCGTCCCCATTGAAGGTCCTCAGTAGTGGGTGTTCATTGAGCTTAGAGATCTTGTATGCCCTCCGAGTTAACGTAGCGCGAACTCGGTAATTTCCTTCCCACTTATCCACGAGTGTTTCTCTAATTTGGTGGACATCGAACTCGACCCTTCAGAGTACTAGGTCATCGAATTCGAAGCCCCTTTTCCGGACTTCTTTGTTGAAGTATCGAGATACCTGTTGTTGGTAAGCTTGGGCTTTGGTCAGTGTGACTTCTTTTTTTTTCTCCTACGAAGTCGAGCTCCTCTCTTATTAGATGCGGGTTCTTTTCGGACAAAAAACCCATTATCCTTGGGCTTGGTTGCTCGATCTCCACTGGATGCTCCTCCTTGTAGACCTTTTTGGGGTTTTTCTATATGCCCATAGGGCTCTAGGGAGCACTTCAACCCTTCTTCCTTTTGCCTCGACCAATCTTCGAGAAAAACCTTCTTGATTTCTTTGTTCGTTGCCTCTACCTACCCGCTGGACTGTGGATGTTCAATTAATTGAGATGAATCTTTGCTCAATTTCATGCTTCGAACAGAATTCCTCAAAGTTTTTGCTTGTGAACTGGATTCCGTTGCTTGAGTTCAAAACTCGGGACACCCTGAATCGACAGACCAGGGGAAAGTCCGCGGCAGCTTGGTCAATTATCTTGGGCACGGCCTCAGCTTCTACCCATATCGTGAAGTATTCCACTACCGTCATCACAAATCTCCTGTGTCCTGTTGCTAGGGAAAAAGAACTTAGGATGTCGATTCCTCATTGTTCGAAAGGCTATGGGGCTTCTATGATACTGAGCTCCGAGGCGAGTTTGTTAATGAGGTCGACAATTCATTGACACCGGTCACAATGCTTCATGAGCTCGGTGGAGTCAGCTCGCAGGGTTGGCCAATAATATCCTTGCCTTAGGGCACTTATGGACAAGAGTTCTGCTCTCGTGCTGGTTTTCACAGTCTCCCTCATGCAGCTCGGCCAATATGTTAAGCCTTCTTCCCTTGCAATGCACTTGAAAAGGGAAGAGGAGTATGCTCTTTTGTACAAGTCATCACCAATCATCATTAACTCGAGAGCCTTAGGTCTGACTTTAAGAGCAGTCCTTGGGTCTTCGGGAGTGTCCTATTTGAGATATAGGTGCGAATGTCCTCCATCCAAGACGGACTTATGTCCAGGGGAAGTGCCTCAGTTCTTTCGATCTGATCTTACCTCGAGGTAGCAACAACCTCGGTATAATATCTGAGTTTGCTTGGCTTCTCCCCTATTTGGACGCATCAGCTGAGGCGACGACCATCGTATTTGCCCCCCCGGGAATTTGCTGCACTTGGAGTGTAGAAAGTTCCCGAGCCAGTTTTTGGGTTGCTTGCTAGTACCCTATCATGATCTCTTCGATTTCACACAGAACATTCATCTGTTCGGCCACTAGCTTTGAGTCAGTATATGCTTCTATTACTGAGGCGCCCAAGTATCTGACTAGCTGAAATCCTGATATCAGCGTCTTATATTCGGCCTAGTTGTTGGTGGTGGAGAACTGAAGCTCAATTGTACAAGATAACTCCCATCCAGTGGGAGTGATTAGAAGTACTCTAGCTCCTGCCCCCTTTGTGTTTGATGATCCGTCTGTGTAGATCTTTTATGGTTTGGATTCATCAACTCGGATTTCCCGAGTTTGGGAAGTCGGATGTTTGGTGAACTGACACTCCATCAGGAAGTCAACCATGGCCTGTGCTTTGATTGCAGTTTTGGATTTATAACTTAAATTATACTCGCTCAACTCGATTGACCATTCGATTAATCTTCCTAAAAGTTCAGGCTTGTACAGGACTTGTCTTAGAGGCTGGTCAGTCACTGTTACAGTAGGATGCGCTTGAAAATAGGGATGAAGTTTCCTTGATGTACTTACCAGTGCTAGGGGCAGCTTCTCTATTGGGGGTACCTAGCTCAGCATCGTGCAACACTTTGCTTACAAAGTAGATCGGTTTTGCTTACTTCCTTCCACCCTGAGTCGAACTCTCGAGACGGCATCGTCTGAGGCGACAAGATAGACAAGCAACTCTTTCCCGACTTCTGGCTTCGTTAGCAGTGACATTTGTCCAAGATAACTTTTGAGTTCTTCTAAGGCTTTTAGGCAACTCCGGATCCATTCTAGACCCGAGATGGCTCTTCATAATGCTATGAAGAATAGTAGGGTCCTTTCTGAGTCTCGGGAGATGAACCTCCCGAGTGCTGCTAGGCATTCCCTTAGCTTTTGGATTTCCTTTTTGATGCGCAGGAATTTCATGTCTAGGATGGCTTGAACCTTTGATAGGTCAGCTTCGATGCCCCTGCTAATGATCATCTATCCAAGGAACTTTTCGGACTTTACATCGAAGGTTTACTTTGCTGGGTTGAGTCGCGCGTTATAGCTTCTGAGGACCTTTAACATTTTTTCCAAGTTTGCAGTATAGGTTGCCAACTTCAGCGACTTGGTAAGCATATCGTCTACATACGCTTCCAGTGTTTACCCTAGCTACGGCTTGAAAGCCTTATTCACCAACCTCTGGTACGTGGACCCAATGTTCTTGAGTCCAAACGGCATGACCTTGTAGCAGTAGGTCCCTCTTTCGATGATGAAGGAGGTCTTGACCTTGTCTTCAGGAGCTATTTGCAACTGGTTGTAGCCTGAGAACGCGTCCATGAAAGATAAGAGTTCGTATCCAGAGGTGGCATCGATTAGTTGATCAATTCAGGGCAGTGGATAACCTGTAATACCCCAAGAAAATGCTTAAATGGTTTGATAGTACTATCTTTACCAACAAGGTGCATCTTCCTTTTCGGTAGTCCATCACTTTAGAACTTCGCAGTTAAGCGTGCTTCACGTGGAGTAATGTTGGGATGGGTGACCTCCTGGGAAGCTTCCTAGGGTGTGTGTGAGTGAGGCCAAAACGTACTAAAAGGACTAGTGTTGGTCTGTGGGGCCAGTTGTCAGCTTGACGAGCGGTTCTTGGTGACGACCCGGTAGCAAGGATTTGGCCTGGGCATTACAATATGGTATCAGAGCAACCCTACGACCGCGTGCTGGACCTGTGGACAAGAGGTCCAAGTCAGCCGCCTAGCGGGGGAAGGTTCTGGGGCTATGTGTCGTGCTTGAAGTCGCAACGAGGACATTGCGTTCTTTAAGTGGGGGTGTATGTAATACCCCAAGGAAATGCTTAAATGGTTTGATAGTACAACCTATACCAACAAGGTGCATCTCCCTTTTCGGTAGTCCATCACTTTAGAACTTCGCAGTTCAGCGTGCTTAACGTGGAGTAATGTTGGGATGGGTGACCTCCTGGGAAGCTTCCCAGTGAGGCCAAAATGCACTGAAAGGACTAGTGTTGGTCTGTGGGGCCAGCTGTCAGTCTGACGAGCGGTTCTTACGGAGTTCTAAAATGATGGGCTACCGAAAAGGAAGGTGCACCTTGTTGATACCATCCTACACAAAATAATTCTTATCTTAATAAGGTATCCAAACATAGTTCAATAGATCGAGAACATAAGGCATAAGGTTGATGAAACCCCAAATTCAATTATCTAGCACATATTCCAAAATATGAACCCTAAATGTTTTCTTTTTATTCTAATCCCAAGCTCTGATACCCTAAGTGTTGGTCTGTGGGGCCAATTGTCAGTCTGACGAGCGGTTCTTACGGAGTTCTAAAATGATAGGCTACCGAAAAAGAAGGTGCACCTTGTTGATACCATCCTACACAAGGTGCACCTTGTTGATACATATTTTCATTCTAATCCCAAGCTCTGATACCAACCTGTAACGCCCCGATTTTCAAGTCCTTTTTCCTGAAAACCCTCATGGCATTATTGCCGCTAGGGTCCCACAAGCCCTAGGCAGGCAATTCAACTTAACTCGTTTTAGAATAAATCCAAACGAAAATATACTTAAAGCATTATCAAACTAGATCCACAAGTTTACTTATTTATTACATATTAAAGCAGTAGAAACTTAG
>JAOVYX010001284.1:0-12785 GCA_035668315.1 Drosera spatulata | reverse complement strand
TATGTAGAGACATCTTGTACATTCTAGTCTTGTCTAGAATTGTATAGAATGATCATGTACATACTAGACTTCTCTAGCGTTTTTTAGGAAGTTCTAGGCATTGTATAGAGATATGTAGAATTATCTAGAATTCTCTTGGCAAGGCTATAAATAGGCATGCCACCCACATTTGTTAGCATCTTGAATCCATCGAATCTTGAATCAAGCATTCAAGTTTTCAAGCAAAGAGTCTTCCAAGCTTTCTCTCAAAGTTCCAAACACTTGAGTGAGTGTGAGAGTAAGGCTGACTTAGCATTCTCAAGGCGAAATTTGCTAAGTGCCGCACGAGCTAGAGAAAAAGCCCGTGACATATGGTTCTTTTGTCACTATAATAGAAAGCTCAGTCAGGAAGTAGAATGGACCAAATATGATTTTTGGCGTCGAAATTGAGTTGATACTGTGTTATGAGTGAAGAACGTGGAACAAACAGGAGAACTATGTTGTAGTATTGCATGCCTAATCGATCTCGAACTAATCGCATTCGGGTACATATCCTGTAGAGAATATCGTTGGAGATGGGTAATATCTTGTTTTTAGATCCATGATCTAAGTCAAACTAGTCGATATATCGAGGTACGGATTGGGGAACTCCTTGTTTCTGATACCTGTAACCACGAGAAGGCTTGGTCATATGCTTGTAACTGTGACAGATAGCAGGAAGAGTCCTTGTTTCCATGGTGTGGACGGTTAGCTCTGCATAAAAATGTTGTTCTCCTCGCTTTTTTCGTGTGCGATGGATGGCTGAGCAATGAAACTATGGTTATTTGTCGCGATACTAGGAAAGATCATTCAGGAAGTAGGCTGGACCAAATATGACTTTTTAGTTTTGACATTGAGTTGATATATGCTGTTGTTTGAGTGATTTATATGGCACAAACAGGAAAACTATGTTATAGTGCGGCATATCTAACCGAACTCCAAGTCCCAACTAGTGTCGCATTAGGGGTACATCGATCTTCCTGTAGGGAATAAGCGTCGGAGAAGGGCAGTCTCTTATTCTTAGAATCAGCTTTTAAAACAAACTTATCGCTATAATAAGCCGAGCGAGGTAGGGAAGTCCTTGTTTCAAATTCCTGCTGGACAGGTGCTCCTGAACTGCGAGAATGTTTTTAGGTCACTCCAAAGTACGCTGAAAATTTCAGTTACTATGTCATTGATGTGTCTGATCGTATTTGTTGAACATGGAATTCATTTCGAGTTCACTTCCATCTTACTAGTCTGAAGAAAACTCATTCGGTGGTCATTGTCGTTGTCGTCGTCATCGTTGTAATCGTAAACTTAGCTTCGCTATGTATCCCCTTCTCACTTATTGCGTCAGCTATAGATAGTACCGCCCAATCCTTTTTCAAATTGATAGTATTAGCCAACTATATGCCAACCCTATCATGCAAATCTCAACTAGTTGAGAAGTTTGTTATTGTTGACATTATTTGATACCATGTATTTCGACATGTTTTATTGTTTCACCAGGTTCTGTGTTTACAATTACGCTACTAATGTGAGTTAAAGTTTATTTGGAGAAATTGGCCCCTCTTCAAGCTGTGCGATTAATTTAGGAGTTGTTCGATACTGCTGATGAAAATAGTAGCGACGAGAGTTACCAAACATATCTGCTGCGTTGACTCGGGAAAGGGGGTGTTATAAATGAGTGTTGTCACGCAAAAGGCAACTGTACTGAGCTGGGCATATTAATTTGGTGGGCTAAGCTCTTCTGTTTTCATAGCTACACACGGCTTGCACTACACAAGTTGCAATGTGGTCATGTTAGCTCGTGACTTGCCTATGCATTCCAGCATCATGTATTTGTCATTGCGACGACTAATTCAAACCATAGAAAAGCGTATGATTCATAGAATTGTGTAATCCTGTGACGATTATGTTAAGAATATACTTGGTAACTTCTATATTGTCTTGTTTGTAGTTGCTTGTATATGTTGTTCTTTTCACCTTGGAGTTTAACAAGGATGCCAATCAAAGATTGTCAAGGCCTTGTTTGGCATGGTTTTTTTTTTTTTTTTTCTTAATTCTCTGATTAATAACTCGAGCTATTCGATACTCCATTTGTTCCATAATATATGCAGTATTGCATAATAATCACACTATTTTTTATGTATTTTCATGCGTTATTTTGTGCATGTTAATGATATGGTATGAATTTTATTCGACCCAAGATTATAATTTGTTTTATATATTATCTTTGATGTTTCACGATAAATTTACAAACATTATTGTTTGATTATCCCGTGGATCATTGATAATGTCGTAAACTTTTTTGTCCATATGACCTTCCGTTGTCTATATTATGGAACGGAGGGAGTATGAGTTTTGGTTTTACAAAACAAAGTATCAAAAATAGAAAATTGAAACTCAACAAAAGTAAAATTTCATTTTTTTTCATTCTTGATTTCTGTTAATAGAATATTTAAGATTCCATTTTCCAATAATAATTATATTTGGTGTTGTGATTTTCATTTTGGATTCTGATTTTTTTTATTTTATTATTGATTTTCGATTTCCTTATTTTAATCAGCCATATCAAACAGTCCTTAGATCTCTGCAACACCTTATCCGGAGATTGGATGGCCTAATTGTTATTTTGATGGTCAAGGCTTCGACTTAATAACTATTGATTAATGTTCTCATCCAAGCATGGGGATCATATAACAAAGAGATCGTTCGAAGCCGCACAAAAATACTCATAACACGAGAAGAACGAAGGAGGAGAGGTTTACCAAGGGATATACCATTACCATATTTGAACATATACCCTGTCACGTCTATATCATCTTAAGTGACAAACGATCGTTTTCCTGAAAGTAGGTATAGATATAGCAGTATAAGATCTTCCCATTAATTTCACGAGGAAAAAACGCATCATTTACGAGGGAATTTTTATCGTTAAAGCTTATAACTATTTGCGAAGGAAAGTTTTTTCACTAAATATATAAATTCGTTCACAATAAGCATGTGTTATTTGTGAAAGAACTTCCCTCGCAAATAACCATAAATTTTCTTCATTAAAAACAATATTATCTTGGAATTGAGTTTTTCTTTGCAAATTTTGATTTTGATTTTTTCTTTACAAATTTAATTTAAACATAATTCAAAATAATAACTATTTTTATTGAAATGAATTTCATATTTATTAATTCCACTTGCATAAGACTTGAATTTTATTCGATAACATTATTTTCTCTAAAAAAATTGAATTTTATTACTTTTGAATTATACGACAAATAAATAATTTTTTTTAAAAAGCTTACCAATGGTTCAAGAATCATGCAAAAACTATTAATGGTTAAAAAGTTGGGACAATACCAAAAAAAAAATAAAACAACAAGGGATAAGTAAAATAAACAAAATTACACAAAAATAAAATAAAAACGCAAAGCCAAGTTAGCCAAGTGATTCACACAAGTTAACGATGAGGGAAAAGTTATTACGACGGAATTTATGAGAAAAACATTCCTTCATAAATGATCTTTTGTGAAATAAAAACGATCTTTGATAAAAATCTTGTCCGTCGTAAATGTCTGATTTTTTTTAGTGTTTTGTGATGTTTGGATGTATGCTATATGCAATGAGCTAGAGGAGGAGAGGACTATAGTATAGAAAATGAAATGGAGTCCGAATTGGAATTTAATTTGAGACGTACAAGCAAATGTGACGAGATGAATGAACGAAACAAGTCAAGCATAAAGCTTCTTGGGTCCATAGTGTAGCTCACTGCTCACCAAATTAATGAATAATGACTCATCTAATCATAGATATACAGTATGTGATTCTTACGGAACGAAGTTGCTTAGTATGTTGGTTAATGTTTGATGTTTTTGATGAAAAAAGTAGTAGTATTAATGATTGTGCTATGAAATTCCCGAGAAAAATTTGATTGATTGTCATCATTTATATCTTGAATCTTTTACTCAGAAAAGTGAACCATCTTTTTTCCGAACACCTATATGTAAATTCTCAGGGGAATCTACTTTCCCTATAGTGGAAACATTAATTTTTTTTTCCATAAAACATATAATATTATATAAAAATTATATTATTTAATATATATTTTGATTTGTTATTGTTTATTATTATTAAATGTTACGATATAAAATTTATTTTTTAATTTAAAATTATAATATATAATTTAAATTATTTTTAATATTTCATGATAAATTTATAAATAATATTATTTGATTATTTTATAAATCTTTCGTAATACAATTAATTTTATGATCCACGTCACAAACTTGTTTTATAGGACGGAGACAAAAACATAGCATTGGTAGCCATGGCCCCTGCTCAAAAGTAAAAACACACAAGTTATACAGCGGCCCTCTCTCCACTGTGATTAAAACCCAAACCCAAAACCTCATACAGCGAATGCGGTTTCAGTTTCAAATATTGTTTCATACGAATACTTGTCGTTCCATTTCTTAGATTCTGAAACCGGAACTTTAACCGTATCAGACGGAATTACAATATCTTTTCAAGACCATGATCACACGGTTTTGTTTTTACCGTGACAAAAAATTAGAATCAGAACCAAAACCTTATATTTTTATTATATCACGAATATAGATTTAGTTTTAAATCGTCTATTTTCATACGAATTCTTATCATATCTTTCTTATTTTTCGAAACAAATACATTAATCGTATAAGACAATTGTATTACAACTATCTTTTCGGAGCCGTGACCACACGGTTAGATTTGGATTACGACCGTCTTCGGCTCCGAATTAGAAAGAGCGGAACCATAATCACATTAACACGTTGCACATGTTAGAAACGTCACAGCACAAGGAGGTTGTTGTTGCGGTGGATTGTATTGTACAGTATATTTGTATGGTCCTTTTTATATTTATATCGATGCATTTATTTTCTCACCAGCTAACTGCGATTGGTCAAAACTGGAACCAAATTGACAAATACAACCACGAAAAACGGTGGAAGAATCCACTGCAGCTTTCCTGCTAGTAAATGGCATTGTAGCCTCTTGCTAATTGCCCCCACTAATCCCATGTAACCATGTTTTAGCTCTAATTAGTTATTTAATTTCATTTAATTAATCAAGTTTTCCTATGTTTATAAATACGGACAAACTCTTCTACCGCATTTACCCAAACGAAAAAAAAAATAGAATTTTGAAATTCATTTTTCGTGTTCATCTGCTCCCCATTTCTCTGACTCTCCATCGCCATTTCACATTTGGGTCTGCGCAGATTTGTGAAAGGTTAGTGTCTTTCCCATCTGGGTATCTTTCAAAATCTGATCTTTTTTGTTTTTTTGATGTGGGATTAGGTTTTGATGGCATTTGTATCATAATTTGTACGTGGGTTCAAGATCTGTTGTACTAATCATGACTAGGGTTCGTTTGATATGATTATTGAACTATTGTTTTGGCATTGTTGATTGCAGGCAAGTGGGTTGGTCCCTGAGCTCTGTTCTTGAAGAAATTTGGGGAGTTTGGTACCCATTTTGGTTTTGTATCTGCCCATTTCACAGATTTAAGTTCAGTACGTCTATGTTGTTTTTGTTTCATTGAAAGATAAGAATCAGCTTCAGAGTTTGTTGTGAGAATTTGAGCCTTTTGGGTTCTGTCTCGTGCCTTACACTGCATTCCAGGGTTTGGGTCGTGGTCATATAACACTGATCTGATCCGGGTCAAGGTTTCGTGCTCGAATTCTTGGCGAAAATGAGTGAAACGAATTCGACGACACAACCCGTGATCCGGAATTCAACTCCAAGGATTCTCCCCGACTTTAAACAATCCATTAAGTTGAAGTATGTGAAGTTGGGGTATCATTATCTGGTCTCCCATGGAATGTACCTGCTCCTCATTCCTCTCATTGCTGTCACTGGTGCTCAGCTTTCCACCCTTTCCCTCCAAGATCTGTATGTTTTGTGGGAGCATCTCCAGTTCAATCTCGTATCCGTGATCATATGCTCGACCTTGCTTGTGTTCTTTGGAACCCTTTACTTCGTTACTCGTCCTCGTCCTGTCTACCTTGTGAACTTTTCGTGTTACAAGGCGGATGAGGAACGCAAGTGCTCGAGGCAGATATTCATCGAGAGGTCTGGTTTGACGGGGTCGTTCACCCAGGAGAACCTGAACTTCCAGAGGAAGATCCTCGAGAGATCGGGACTTGGTGAGAGCACGTATCTCCCCGAGGCTGTTATGAACGTTCCTCCGAATCCTTGTATGGCCGAAGCAAGGAAGGAAGCTGAGGCTGTGATGTTTGGCGCCTTGGATGAGCTCTTTGCTAAGACGAACGTGAAGCCGAAGGATATCGGGATCCTTGTTGTTAACTGCAGCTTGTTCAATCCGACTCCGTCGCTGTCGGCTATGGTTGTTAACCATTACAAGCTGAGGGGGAATATCGTAACCTACAATCTTGGTGGTATGGGATGCAGTGCTGGATTGATCTCAATTGACCTTGCTAGGCAACTTCTACAAGTCCATCCCAATTCATATGCCGTTGTCATCAGCATGGAGAACATAACCTTGAACTGGTACTTCGGCAACGACAGGTCCATGCTGGTCTCCAACTGCTTGTTCAGGGTTGGAGGCGCTGCTATCCTGCTCTCGAACAGGAGGACCGATGGATGGCGTTCAAAGTATCAGTTAGTCCACACGGTCCGAACACACAAAGGAGCTGATGACAAGTGCTTCACTTGTGTCACTCAACAGGAGGATTCTGAGGGTAAGGTCGGAGTTTCACTGTCGAAAGACCTGATGGCAGTCGCAGGAGAAGCTCTGAAAGCCAACATCACAACACTAGGCCCGTTGGTGCTACCCATGTCGGAACAGCTTCTCTTCTTCGCCACCTTGGTTGGGAGGAAGCTCTTCAAGATGAAGTTTAAGCCGTATATCCCGGATTTCAAACTGGCTTTCGAGCATTTCTGCATCCATGCTGGTGGAAGGGCGGTGCTGGATGAACTGGAGAAGAACCTGCAGCTATCCGATTGGCACATGGAACCGTCAAGGATGACACTTAACCGGTTTGGGAACACCTCGAGCAGCTCTCTCTGGTACGAACTGGCTTATACAGAGGGTAAGGGAAGAGTCAGGCGCGGCGACCGGTTATGGCAGATAGCATTCGGTTCGGGATTCAAGTGCAACAGTGCTGTTTGGAAGGCTCTGAGGACCGTGAATCCTGCTAAGGAGAAGAACCCCTGGATGGACGAGATTCACTTGTTCCCCGTTGATGTACCAAAGGTCTCGCTTATTTGATTTGTTCGTGAATGTAGCATAGTTTTAAATCTTTCGTAGTGTGCTGTGTATCAAACTGTGATTAGTTTTGTGCTCTTTGTCGTAGCGTGATTATGTTCCCTTTTTTGTTCTGAACATTAGGAAGTTGTCCTGTTTGTGTTCTGTTATGAAAGGAAGCTGATCCTGTTTCATTGACATCCTTGTACTGGTTTCGGAGTTATGCTGAATCGCATTGCTATTCTTGACTAACCAAGATCGAATATCCATTGTTTTTCGCTACACTCTCTGTTATAACATATGTTATAGCATCGTCACTAACCCGATGAAGATTACTTATCCAGGATGCTCGCAACGCTTTCAAAATGACAAACTTTCTACATTTTCGACCTTGCAGGCATCAGGCCTGCTACAAACATCTTGTATGCAATGCCGCAACACAAGGGCATTCTTGGGCATTCCCCCTTCAAGTACCACAATCGTCCAAGCAAGCTTAGACGAAACAATTTTCACAAGATACAATATGTCACTCGTTTATTCCTCGTAATCTATTGTCAAAACAAAGGTACTACAACAAACAACCGATCTCTAGGTTCTATTCTCGATGGACTATATAAGAGTATGATTTCTCCTAAACCAAAGTTTCATTAATGTTTGGTCCATGCCTAAGACATATCCCATGTTTTGGCTCCTTGATTAGTCGTACTTTGGTGGGGAAGCTAAACCAAGAACAACTCATATGAGCTATCAGATTCAGCACACCAAATAGCCTACCCCAATTCAAGGTAACAGCTTGTTAGGTTTAACATTATTCTTAGCTGGCTTCATGTGAAGATAACTCTTTGCACATTGGACAGTCTCATAATTTAAAAGTTCCCATGTGACACTGTTTTTTCTAAAAAGGCAACATGAGTTGGATCATGTTATTGTGGAGACATATGCTACCAGTGACAAAAATGTTTATTGTCATTGGAACCAAAAAGAGTCGAAAAGTGGTTTGCTTCCTACACTTTCCTAGTATTTACAAGAGGATTCTACACTACTCTAGACAAGTGTAGAATGTACAAGATAACTCTAGAGAAATCTAGAGTTTATAAGAGTTCTCTACATGACTCTAGAGAAATCTAGAGTCTTCTCGCCAAACCTTATAAATAGCAAGCAAAGTATAGGTGGCCAAGGAGTTAGTCTTGCGCAAAAGTTTTTGTGCGTGACATTTATGTCACGGACGGGCTAATTTAAGAGGCTCGAGTTGAAAAATTGTCTAGAGTCCTCCACACTTCTCTAGACAATTCCATACTTTTTTAGAGTTTTCTTGAGTACTCTAGGGTTCTTCGGAATTCTCTAGAATTGCCTAAAGTTTGGTAGAATTCTCTAGAAAGTTCTTGAGTGTTCTTGTACATATGAGAAGAGTCTAGAAGACTCTTGTAGGATCTTGAACATAGGAGAAGGATATGGAAGAGTGTAGATGGGCAAGTCTAGAATTCTCCATGGAGGTGTATATAAAGGGGTGCAAGGCTCATTTGCCAAACCATCCCACACCATCCCAAACCATGCCACACCGTTCCAAACACTCTTGTAAACTCAAAGCCTTGTAATCTTCCAAAGTTCTTAATACAAAGCTTGTTTCCAAGTTCCATACTCTCTTAGCGTTCTCAAGAATCACGTTCGAGTGACGAGTTAGGCTGAACTCGAGTGAAGGTGTGAGTAACTTGAGTGCCGTACGGGTTGCAAGAATCTAACCCCGTGACAAGTGGTATCATATCGACCATGAAGTCGGTACAACTTTATGAGAAAACATATCATGAGAGACGTCTTCTACCTTACGAAGTTGTCCATATATAACTCACGAACTCATCTTTTCTTGAAACTCGTTATAAACCAGATGAACGTATTCTCCTATCTATTTTTGTCAATATGATATCAAAAGTACCACGAATTAGGAAATAGTCACTTAATTGACAATAACATCAATAACACTGCATGCATCTCGTTATATTATCATATATTATGCTGACGATAATAATATTAGTGTTATTGTTTATGCATCTCGTTTCTTGACCACAAGCAGAGGATGGACAGGGGCGATCGAGCCATCAATTTACAATAAAAGATATTGGCAGATCGTGCGGGACTATTAACAGCGAGGAGCATAACCCTGTGGTGCCCAAGCTAATTGAAGTGCACAATCACCATCTTGATGATCGATCAAGTCCACAAGGATATAATAACATTTGAACATCAGTGTATTGATACTTTACAACGACGTTTACTTTTAAAAAATAATCATCCATTTATCGGACGTTAACGCATTAAGTACCTGTCCTGACTAACTGACACAAGTAGCATTAGGAAATCTGAGCTAGTCAAAATCATACAGGTTAACTACCTAACTACCATGATATGTGTGGTGGCAACATCTATCATGGAAATCTTGTACTGCCTGCCTTTTTCTCAACCGTCTGATTTCTTCTTCAATGTTGTGACTTGTGATTGATTGGCTCAAATTGAGAAAAATATGTGTGGCTGTCTTGCTTTCTTCTTCTTAGTTTTGTCGTTATGCTACGCCAAAATATAGATGTACTCACTCGGCTACGGAATTCACATGCTCCACTTTTTCTTGGTTTATGTGGACAAAATGTTCACAGGTAGAAGTAACATTTTGTCATATTCACATGCCGCTTCGCCCCACAACTCATACAAATTGCTAACGGAAAATGAAAATAAATCTTGGAGGCTTCAATAGATACTGAGAGGGCCAGGATCTTCTGTCCATGCCAACTCAACCGCATAACTGTTGTTGCACTTTGTTTTTTTTTTTATTCGAAAAATATATATATAAAAAAAATTAAACCCTATTAAAAAAATATCAATCATAAAAAGTAAAATCTAAAAAAACTTAATAAAAATAATTCATAAAAAATTTCATTAAAAAACAAAAACAAACCCTAACCATCAAACAAAACGGAACCGTTGAATAAAAATCCAACGGCCCCGATGACCGAATGCACTGGTGTTGTTGCCGTAGCAACAGCCGATGATCCTAATCCGATACTGAAAAGGGAAAAAGACAATAATTTAGATAAGTTTGTTTCTTAATATGTTGACATCGATGAATCCTCGACCACACAGTTAACCAAACATACCATTCAGCCACAATAACAAGGATGTATTATTTAAAAAAAATAAAAATGAAGTAGGTATTTCCGTCACCGTCAAATTTAAAGAACGAGATCTACTCAACGTCATCCGGGTAATTAACAACAGACGGACAATTTCCTATTGTTAGAGAAACAAACCAGACAAGAAAAATGACCAACAATACTGGCCCAAGTCCAAACAAAGCTATTAAAACCCAAGACACCAACTCTAAGCTATAGTGCAAACCGATCCATCGACACATCAAGCCCATTCATTTTCGGCCCAATAAAAAACCCATTAGCGCAGCCCACGATTACAACGTACACCTCTGCTCTCCAAAACCAACAACCTAAAATCAAACAGCTTCTTCTCTTCCCTCCCGCTCTCATTTTCCCACAATTTTCCTCTCTTTGCTCGATCTCTGTGCTTCTCCGCTTCGATTTCGAGGTTCTCACAACAATGGTTCTGATGGCCCCCAACGATTCGAATCACCGGGACAACGACGGTCTAAGTCGTTACTATCTCAACCGCATGGAGGATAAACAAGCCGAGTTGCATCGAAGGAGCAATGATCTCCATCGCCTCATATCTCGGTGCAACCAACTCAATGATCGTGGTTCGTGATTCTTTCCAAAACAGTAACCATTGATACATCGATAATTGATTCTTTCGAATTCTTGCTATTGGTTGTTGTTGTTGTTGTTATGCGCTCGTATGTATTCATAGTAGCATTCTTGAAACAACGTTGAGTTTGTGTATAATGTGTAGATGTGAGGATGTATTCAAAATGAGAACTGTGATTAGGTTACTTCGGAGTTAATTTCTTGCGCGAAATGTTGCTAGAATTTTGACGATTTTCTGTTCAATTTCCTGCGTTGTGTTGATGAGGTTCTGTATATGTGTTTTGGCGTGGTTACGTTTCTTGATAATTTGAATAAGATTATAGCAATAGGAGTAATGTGGATGTTGTTTGGGATATGAAACTGGGACTAGGGCTTTGATTTTGTAGAATTGTGTTAGAAATCAAGAAAGTGAAAGGTAAGTGTAATATCCCTGCAAAATCTTGAAAATAAAAAGATATCAGGTTGTTGTTTTTTTGAACGAGATGAAGCGAATTTAAGATTTGAGTGTGAGGGATTTACTTACAAGATTAATATTTTCTCCGAAAATATCTTAACAAACTCAATAAATATTGTTATTATTGATGACAAATCACAATCACATCAAACCTGCCGATTGAGAGCGAAAACAGAGAAAAAGATAAGCGTTCGTCTCGTCCCTGTTTTGTTTCGTATTTATTTCGTCTTCGTCTCGATATCGTTCCCAGCCACTCCGACGCCGGTCTTGGCTTCGCTGTCGCGTCGTCGCCGGAATCCGCCAGAGCCAGCCAGGCCACCGCCCTTGTCCAGCTTTGCCAGAATTCCCTCCGGCCGCTGCCGGAGTTCCCTGTCCCAGCCACCGCCCTCTGCCCTGCCTTCGCCCGACGTCGCCCCTCGCCAGAGCCACCGGATCCGCTGCCGCCTCCAGTCGAAGCCGCCACCGCCTGGCCCTGCCCCGAGCCCGAACCCCGCTGCCGCCTCGAGACATCACCGCTGCTGCCAGGGACGAATTCGTCGTCGCCCGGAGCCGACTAAGCCGCCGCCCTACCTGCCCTGAACCCCGCCTGCCCGGAGCCCAGCCACCACCTGCCGCTCTCCCCGACGACACCTCAGGCCGTCGCCGCCAGGACCGGAGGCCGCCATCGCCACCCAAGCCGCCCCTGTCTCGCCCCGGTGTCGCCCCGACCCTCGCGCCGCCTGCCAAGCTCGCCTTGCCTCGTGCCGCCTTGAGCCTTGCCGGAGCCGCCTCCGGCCGTGGATGGCCGGATCCGGCCGCTGCCGGCATCTCCCCCTGCCCCGTCGCCTGGGATTCCCGAGCCACCCGCCTCCCCTGCCTTGCCTCAATTAAAAACGAAAGGGGATTTATCCCCTGTGAATATAAATTTGGATTATGTACGGTTAACATAATCCAAATTATTTTTAAGTTTTAAAGTGTTACGAGGGTATTTATAGGTACACCTGATACGCAAGAGTGGGATTAAGCTTGGAAATTATTTGAAGGATTTCCTAATTTTATAAAAATGACAAGGTAACACATATCGTTACCTTATATTTAATAAATGTGCGTGTGTGAATTATTTGTATGACCGCCTAGATTACGTGATTAAACTAAAATAAAATCTGGGTGCTTGCATGACTATTGCCTGCCTGCCTGAAATTTGCATGCTTTGATGATTCACATGAATTAATGGTAACGATGCAAAATTAGAATATTTATAGATTGCTGTAAATATTTTTATACATGTCCTGTTTCTTTTGGGTGACTCCTGTGCGTGAATTATCTATATTGTAACATAAATAAAT
>JAOVYX010001283.1:0-12786 GCA_035668315.1 Drosera spatulata | reverse complement strand
TGACAAAGTTGGGCAAGTGTTAGTTTGATGTTCCATATTAAAATGATTCTCACATGGCCTATGATTCATATTGTTGTCCATTTCTTCAATCATTATGGCAATTTCATCTAACGTTTGAGAATAAAAATTATCGTAAGATTGATAATTCAACATATCATATGATTGATAGTTATAAGACACAGTAAAAATCAATTTAAAATTAATTTAAAAATAACAATCTCATCAAATATATCTTTTTATAATTTTTTAGATTTAAAATAAAAAAAATAAATTAAAACAAAATAAATTTCAGAAAAATAATAGAACTTCGTGTCACTAAATATGGAATAAAAAGTAATGACACAACGTTACCGTCCCCGACAACGGCGCCAAAATTTGATGCTTACTGTCATACGCACATCAAATTAAAATTTATATGCACTCACTTTCATTCTAAAATTACTTAAAATAATTTAACAGTGAAAGTAAGGATCGAACCCACAGAGACGATCACAATATAATTTATTCTTCTTTTTAGTCTCTATAAAGAACTATCATAAATATGAATAATAAAGTTTGGGGGGTTTTCTTTTACTAATGAAACTAATTAAATGACTGAATATAATGAAAAACAATCTAAACTTATGGAAGAAATGGATTGAGGTATTTTCTTAGGTGATAAAAAGGTAGGGAGGTCGACTAATTACGTTTTAATTTTTTAGGATCAATCATGGATGAATATCATATAGATTCGTTATTGAGATAGGTTCGGCCGTGATACCTTTAGGCATAAAGTTTCACATTTGTTAGATTATTAATTACCAATGAGCTTATATAATTAACCTAATCTATCTATTCCTAACATACCGATGAGCTCGTATGTGTTGAAAGTAAATAAATTGAATCAAAGGAAGTAAATAAACCAAACATGAATATTAATAGTAATGAGCGTAAACTATCATGTTCACATGCAATCAATCATAACGTCATGACAATGAGCTTAAATCATGAATTGTTATTTTGCTACCAATATAATCACTTAGCGCGATTAATAGATAGGTTATGTCATCAATAGGTGATCAAGCTACTTGATTTTATAACATATAATGGATTAAGGTCAGATTTCATGAATCGATCTTAACATACGAAACTGGTTTTGGTGATCTATCTCATCTCATGATCCGTATTACTTAGATATCAATCATCATCACATACATCTTCATTACACGCATCATCACAACCATAACTATAAATAATTAGAGTAAGAAGGATAATACAGCGTTGAAGAACGAAGATACGATGACGAATTGAAGAGATCCAAAGCATTACACTAAGATCTGATCTCCAAAAGTATAGAAAAACAATAATCAAACTTAGGGTTTTGAGAGGAGAAGGGAGGCCAAAAGGCCTGGGAAAACAACTCTCCTCTCCTCTAAAATGAAGAAAATACACGGGTAGTTATAGAAAACCCGAAAACAACTTGAAATTTAAACCAAACAAACTAAATCTGGACATTTAACCTGTGTAACGACCGTTATGGGACACCTGTAACGGTAGTTACACTGCGTAGCTGCTGAAATCTTCGAGGTTTATGACTGTAACGGTCGTTACAAGGGGTTTAACGATCGTTATAGTCCAAAAAATCATTTTTCGCTCCGAACTCCGTCCTAATCGATGATATATCTTATGTAGCCCTTATATTGTCATAAAACACTTCAAAGGACATCATTTGCACCCTTAGAATGGCCTCGAATCATCATCAAGGCGTTGTTTAACTTTTATGGATCATTCTGTCTCAAATAAGCCTCAAACGGATCGGTTTAGCTCCAAAATAGCTCCAAACGTCTTTGAAAATTAACACCATCATCCAATGCATGTGAGTAATACCAGAAATCATCAAAATCAACATGAACGATCGTCAAATCATCACACTTCATCACGATCATCTTCAAGCTTTTTCGTCCATTTTTCACGAATTGTCAAAAGTTGGTCTTCTCGATCAAATCTATAGTGAATACACGCAAACAGCAGTATCCATGTCAAAAAATATAAACTAAACTAAAAACATCAAATAAAGAACTCAAATACGACAAAACACTAGGTTTAACATACATAAAATACGTGTGTTTACACACACATCAAATTCCCCCAAGTTAAACCCTTGCTTGTCCCTAAGTAAAGCAAAAAACAAAACAAAGACTCAACTTGAAAATGAAAAACAAATTAAATATTAAAACTTCCACAGCTCGAGCATTAACACAAGGAGAATCCCAAAAATCACTTACAGTAAGCATATGTCGAAGGATCATTTATCACAAAGTCGTCTATCATCCCTATTCACACCATATAAATTACCCCTCAAATCATCCCCTCTCATGGTCCTTCACACTTAGCAGATGTTCCAGAGATGTAGCAAGACAAAACATTTAGAAAATCATTTTCAAATTTAAATTATTCCACCCCGTTATTTCCTTATGGTCAGAAAAGCGTCCGACATGGGTTGTACCCAAAGCCACCAAGGTCTCAGAGGAGGTCTAGATTTCCTACAGGATATGTATCTTTTCTTCTTCTTCTTCTTTTTTTTTTTCAAAGCTCATCTTATCGAATACCATGTCCCCCCTTTTATCCGTAGATGGTAATTTTGATTACCGAGATAAGAGACATGGTATTTTTCAAGCTTTTTGCTGGTTTTAACTTTTGGTAATTTTTCTCGTTTTCTTTCATTGATGAGTAGGTGTAGAACATTCTCAAGTAACCAAACATAGTATAAGGGTCACCATGGAAGACGGGTGCTTCATAAATAAAAACTTTTTTTTTTTCAAAAACTGACACCATACCCCCCTATAATCGATGGATAAATGAATAGATGACATAAAAGGGGAGCATGGAGTTTTTTTTTTTTAAATGACAATTTACGGTTCAAGTCACCACTAAAACGCTATCTACACATGAACGAGTCATATCCTTGGAAAGTAATAGAACGGTGTTAGCAAGGACTTACGACTTCCTTAGAAATGATATTCAAGCTACATATACTAGTGTAACAAGTACCAAGGCATAAAATCATATATTGCTCAAGCCATGTCTTAGAAATAAAAACACAAAAATTCTTTGGGTTTTTTTTCGTTTTCAATTTGTTTTGTTTTATTTTTTCGTTGTAAAATTTTTATGACAAATTACTGAAAATAAAATAAAAGACCCTACTCGCCCATCCACCCCCAAGGCAAACTCAACATTGTCCTCAATGTTTAAGAATCTGAAGTGAAATACAATAAGGACATAAAAATAACATAAAACTCACTTGGTAGAGGTGAAATCTCCTCGATAGCTGTTGATTCCTTCAAAATACACTAATCTTGCTCCATATGCTCAATATGTTTGTGAAATGCCCTATGAATCATATCTTCAATCCTGCACACATTCTCGCAAAACACATCAAAACATCGAGTGGAAAATAACATGAAATAAATCAATACACCATTGCACACTCATTCTATTAATTTTCATAGCAAGGATTTAGTGTTTTGATGTATTTAATATAGAGGACATATGATTAGAATGAATAATATGCAAAACAAGATGAATCAGGATGAAAAATGGCATAAATGAATGGCAGTAGAGGTGTAACGGCCGTTACAAGAATCGTAATGGTTATTACAGTCGAGAAAATAAAAATTTAAACTCCTCAAATCTTCGTAATGATTCGTAATGCATAAAACGTGTTTGAGTCACTTAAAATGTATCATTTATGAACTGTTCAAAGAGTTTTCGAAGATATAACATGCCCAATGTATTTATTAAAAATGAAATAAACTCTTAAACTAAAACTAAACTAACTTATGTCACCTATAGAAAACTAAAGACTTGGGTTGCTTTCCAAGAAGCGCTTGATTTAGAGCCTGCAACCCGACTCTTTTAGGTTATTTAAAATGTTGCGGAAGCCAAGATAAAACCTTCTTCTTCTTACGTTTGATATTTCTCAAAAATCTTATTTTCTCAAAAAGAATAATCAAGCATGCCCAAATAAGATTTCTATGATATATGGATACATAAGAAAATAAAATAAACCATGACAACTCAAAATCATCCTTATGGTGAGGAAAAATATTTAAAACAAGAAGATTTTCAGAAAATGAAATATTTGAATGAGACTGATCCATTTCAAATTCATTAATAGGAACATCCAAAATAAATGGCTCTTTCTTCTTAATATTTGGCATTTCTAATTTAGAATCATGTTGCTCAACTTCATCATAAGAATACAAATATTTTTTCAATTCCATAAAATCATCAAGTGTAATATATTGAGCATCATAATAGGTTTCATCAATATTCATTTTCAAGTTTACATCATCAAATTCATCATAGTCAAGTTCAAAACCTTTTTCCTTCATTAAATCTAATTCTAGCTCTAAAATTTCTTTTTCCAACTCATCGTGTGTCTCATTTCGTCCTAAACTCTCCACCTCCAATGTTTCTTCATCCTTTTCATTTATCATTAGATTTTCTTGTATTTGTGCTTTATCAAGTTTAGTTTCAATTTCATTGAAAGGTAGGGCTTTTAATTCACGTATTTCAAGAGTAAGTTGATTGACTTGATTTTTCCATATTTCGATGCTCGAGATGTTTTCTTGAGAATAAGTTGAATTTGAGGCAATTGAGTTAGACAATTTATGTAATGAATTCAATTTTCCAAAGCTTCAATACTAATATCATCACTAGAAAGTTCACATTGACCTTCTAATTTGTGCATTATTATCATACTTCTCAATAAAATATTCGTAAGGTAACTCAATATCTTCGTCCGAATCATGCTCAAATTGAATTTGATTAAAAATCTCAATTTTAGATAATTCTTCACCACCATTAAATATGGATAAATTCTCATCCTCTTATGATTGTTCAGATTCCTTATATGACTTAAAGATTGGAGTTTCTATTGGAAATGGCATTGATTTGAGTTCGTCAATTGTATTTTACAATTTACGCTTATTATATTCCTTTTCTTCTTCAAACAACCTATTTTCTTCTTGAATAAGATGTTGGTTATGCGCAATTGTTTTAACCATTTCTTCTAAAGGCATAGAATTTAAATCTTGTGAGTATGGTCTTGAGGGATGACTATACGGATGGTCAAGAGAATGACTTTGTGAAAAATCAAAAGAATTATTTGGCATTGAAGAACTAAAATCTTGATATCCCTAATAATAATTTCAGTAAATTCCTCCATAATACATCTTTTTCAAAATACTTCCCCAAACATACATGCCGGGAAAATATTTCCCATTAGCTATAGTTTCTCTTTTACTCCAAAAAACAACCCGGCTTCTTCTTGAAACCATCACTTTGGTGGTTTTGAATTTCAAATCATCTGTTCAAGATCGTTATTGTGATCATCATCGTGATCGTGTTCATCATTGTCTCTGTTCATCATCGTCGTGTTCATCATCATCCAAAATAGTGCGTCGGTTGCTTTCATCATCGTCTTGTTCATCATCTTCGAAAATAGTGTTTATCATTGTAGTTGTTTACATCATTGTCGTGTTCATAATCGTGATCTTGATCAACATCGTGGTAGTGCCGAGTGTTTTCATCGCGATTGAGGATTGCCCTAGATGCATTGTTTTGAAGGATCTCAGTGTTCTAATGTTGAAAAGCTCATCTTCATTTGTAGATTCGATGCTATATCTCATTCTTTTCTACATCATTTGGATTTGGATTTCGAATACGTTGTATAAAAGGTACGAGATCGTTTCAAAATCGACTCATCGATTGAATTCAATTTGTATTATTCAATTCCTAGTCATGACAGATGCTTATTGAATGATCAAGAGGATTTGTTGATCTTGTTTGAGTCGCTCGATGTCATCATTTATCATCAATTTGTATGAATGTGGTGTGTGCGAGAATGGGTTCGAGTGTTTTGTCTGGAAATGAAGCAGTGAGCCTGATTGGTGAAACAGAGCGTCTGAGTTCTAACACTGTTTCACATTTTCAAACAGTGCGTCAGATTGAAGGAACTGTGTGCCTAAGTGATGTCAATGTTTCACAATCACAAACAGTGCATCTTTATGATGATTCAGTTCGCTTAGGATTTTGTAATGTTACACAGACTTCTAGGACTGAAATTTCTAATTGGAATCGCCTTTTGGAGACAAATGATGATTTTGGTGATGATGTTGTGCGTGAATTGTTGCTTCAGTTGGATGTTGCTTCATCGAGCAATTGTGATCAACCCTTGCGTTCTTCTTATTGGTCCAATTTGATTCAAAATGTTGGCCATTTTTCTGATGGCGCAAAGCAGTTCAGGAAATCTCTTGCACTTTATGCAAGTGAAGTTGGATTTCGATACAGTTTTAAGAGGAACGAGAACGACATGGTGCATGCGATCTCTTTTAAGAAAGCTGATGGTTGTGAATGGTTTGTCAAGCTTCATTGTGTTCTTACAATAAGTCATTTTTCATAAGAAAGTTGAACAATGTCCATACTTGTGGTCAGTTGTTTTTCCAAATTGGTTCTATGAAGTCGTTGAAGACGGCTGGCAAATTCTCTTTTGGAAATTGTACGTTACAATCCAAATTTAAATCTAAACCAGGTGAGAAATTATTTTCAAACCATCTATAGTTTGGACTTGACATATAAGAAGCCATGGAAAATCCTAAAGCAGGCAAAGATGATGGTTGGTGGTGATTCTTCCGAGTCATTTAAAATTAAAGCCATATATTCAGGCACTTATCAGTACCAATCCAGGAAGTCGTGTTACACTTACCACTGATGAAGGATCAAATCGTTTCTCTAGGCTATTTGTTTCGTTTCATGCTTCTATCGTCGATTTTAATTATTGTAGACCTTTGCTTTTTCTTGATGGCACATTCTCGAAAGGTGATTACAATAGAGTTATATTGGGAGCTACTGGGAAAGATGCAAATAGAGGTATGTCTTTTTTTTTTTTTTTTTTGCCTTTTGCTTTTTTTTGTTTTTGTATTGTGCAGGCAGGCGCAAAAGTTTTTTTGTATAGGCACACTGTTTCAATCAAAATAGTGCGCCTGTGTAACTGAAACAATGCGCCTCTATTAACAAACAGTGCGGCTCTTAATATATGATTCTTGTTGCATTTCAAACATTAGTTTTACTCATGATCTGTTTTAGGACTTTTTCCACTAGGTTTTGCAGTGGTTGAGAAGGTGACGTATTTGAGTTGGCATTGGTTTCTTTCGAAGCTTCGTCAAGTAATTCCTCTCGGACAAAGGATCAAATTTGTCTGTGATCGTAATCAAGGTCTTTTACAAGCTTTTCCTGAAGTATTTCTAGAACATCCTCTATCGTATTGTCTTCGGCATTTGACTGATAATTTGAAAGGCAGATTCAGAGGTGCCAACATGCCGTCGTCATACAAAGAGCGTATTATTGATAAGTTTCACAGTTGCGCCTATGCTCTAACCATCACCAATTTTTATGATGAGTTGAATGAATTTGAGACTAGAGCAGGTGATCTAGTTAAAGAATTCACGGCTTTGCTTATGCCTTACGATAGGTGGACAATCAGTTTTGCTGTTGGTTATCGTTATGGCGAGATGACAACCAATGCTGCGGAGCAATTCAATGCTTGGCTTTTGGGCGTCAGGGAGCTTCCAATTACTCAAATGGTGGATCAGATTCGTTCAAAGTTAATGGAGTGGTTCAAGAGTCGTTGAAGCAAAGCAGAACAATGGAATGTGATTTATTCCCATGGATGTTGGAGAGTTTCAATGATTTATTCAAAAAATCACATGTTTTTAAGGTGAGGAGATCTTCGGAGTTCAGTTCTGAAGTAATGTCGGATCCGTCAGCACCAGTAAATGTGAGAGAGAAGAGTTGCTCTTGTCGTATGTGGCAGGCAAACGGTTTTCCATGTCTACATACCGTCTGTGTTATTATGAAGTTTTCCTTACCCGTGAGCTCCATGATCGATCCATTTTTTTCTGTTGAAAATTATAGAAGAGCTATGAGTCTGTCATCTGTCCTATCCCTTCTTCAATTGTTGATCAAATCAACGTGTCAGTGGTTATGGAATTGGGTCAACCTTCTTCTAACAGACTTCCTGATAGGCCCAAAAAACGTCGTATTCCGTCGAGTGGTGAAGAGTGCAGGGGTATGTGGTGTACGAGATGCAAAAAAAATTGGTCATCATAACAGACAAAGTTATCGAGGGCCCATTTAAATATTTTCCTGTTTACGTTATGTTGATTCATTTTATCTATGGTTTTTTTCTGTTGGAAAAGACAGGGTACTTTGAAATGATTTCTTAATTTGTTAGGATATCATGTTTTCTATTTTTGTTAACGCATTTGTTTGTAATCTAGTGTTTTTCTTTTTTGACAAAAACTTACAACAGGCGCACCGTTTCAAACAAACAGTGCGCCTGTTTCAAACAAACAGTGCGCCTGTTTAAATGAAACAGTGCGCCTATGTAATATATCCATTTTTGTCTATGTCATTGTTATTCATATTCAATTTGGTTTTTTTTTTTTTTTTTTTGGTTACTTCTTTTGTATTTGTTCATTCATTATGCATTTTTCCTCTTTTCCCAAAAAAAATGAAAATGACAGTAGATAATGCGCACTTCATCAACTCTGCGGCACTGTTTCTAAACAACAGTGCGTTCGAATGACTAAAACAGTGTGTCTCATCATTGTAATGAGAAAATGATATGGAAATACTCTATTGGAAATTCTTAAAATTAATTAACTTTTTAATAGAAATAAAAATACATATTTAGTATAAATCGTCAAAACATACATCAATCAAATAGGTTTTCATCTTCCTCTTCTTCATCCTCTGCCTGTATTGCAGGATCTTTGAAGTCATATCGTGAAATCAATGTCTCGACCATTTTTGCTCTATATCGTCGCATTTCTTCCAGTGTGGCACACTCTGGTATCGGTTGTCCATTTGCAAGGAGTTCTATCCATTAGCATACGTGGACAGCACAATCCAGATTGTTTTGAGCTGCAGCCTTTTTGTTGACGATTAATTGCGTATTGTACTTCTCCCGTTCTTCTTCAAAAATTTACGTGCCCTGATGTTTATTTACCATTTCCTCATTGAACTATTCTACATATTCTTTCTGCGCGTTCCACAACAAAGAAAATTTAGTTAGTTTACATTATAGTGCTTTATTTTACTATGTAAATAGTATCTGCCATTTAATATTTGTTGCTTACGATTTTCTCGGCATCCTTTGCATAGCCATCTTTTTGTTTTTTGGAGTTGTGATGGGTCCACGTGTTTTCTTCGCTGTCAAACACCAACAACGTCCAATGGAAGGAAATCCCGACCATTGCTCCTCCGGATGAGTTCATAGGGAAGAAATGCCAACGTCGTTGATTATTTTCCTTCATTGGCTTCATGATTGTGTTCTCTGTCGTGGTTCCTCCTCTCATAACATCTTGCTGCATCACAGTATATAATCCAATATCAATTTTTTTGTTTTGTTTCATTTGGCATAGGTTTTTAGGTGTAATATCTTTCCCAGAATTCCGTATTGTATAATGTTATCTGCTCTTTCAATTTTGTTTCTTCCATCATCAACGTACAGAAGCCCGTGATGGCATGGTTTGTCAATGCTCCATTGTTCACAACTGAATTCAAGTCATGCATGTCAACGACGCTTTTTATCCTCGTCACAGGATAGGTGACAACCAAAAAAAATACTTCTCTACAAGAGCAATATATTACTATGTTATTCATTTTTATCAATATAACCAAGCGCACTGTTTGGATACAATAGGCGCACTGTTTGTTTATTCAAACAGTGCGCCTGTTTTGATTCAAACAGTGTGCCGAGTATAATTAAAAGAGTGCGCATGGTTTGAATAAAAACAGACGCACCGTTTGGAAAATAATAAGAATATTTACTTTGGTACGTCTTCGATCATCCTTTCGTATTTTTTCCTTCCAGTGTTGGTCATGTAGCACGTGACTTTGAGCGCATCCTGCTTTGCCTTTTTTGAGGAACCATAGGTATAGTCGTTGATTCTTTTTTTTTACCTCTTGGTCCTCTTTTATTATTTTGTTTCACCATTGATCTTGGAGTACGGCCTCCTTTCTTGGTTTTTGGTTAGTTTTGCTGAACATCTTCTTCTTTGTCTGACTGCAGCAATTTATCTCCGCTACTGATTTTCACTATGCTGTCCTCATCTTCCTTCTTTTCTTCCTTCACAGCAGAGGTGTTGTCAAACAACAAACTCTTGTACTGTGCCACTATTTGTCTTTCTTTTTCTAATTCTTCTCGTAGTTTTCTGATTTCCTCTTCTTTTTGAAGAAGGTTCTTCTCAATTTTTTCCTTCTCATCAACCCCTTTTATCATTATGTCCGCAGCATGAGCCATCTCCTCTTTCATTCGCTCTCTAGCTTGTGACATTGATCTCGAGGAATGGTGAAGGAGAAGGAGAACGATGTGTACTAGTGAAGGAGATCATAGTGTAAAGTTCTCAAAATTCTCACAAGGTAATGGATGTAAATCTCTTGTTTCATAGTTTTTTAGACAAGAGACAAAATAGTATAAACGCTGTGTCCACTCTCTCTTTACTGCTTTCATACTTGATCACTCATTAAAAAAGCGTGCAAAAAAGGTTGTGATAAAAAACGTGCAAATAGGTTGAGAATAACACATGCCTTTCTAAAGACCCGGGCCTTCCTCATTATAAACATCTCTTAAGAAAAGATATTGTTACAACCGTGAAGCTCCTTGTCACGGTCGTGACAAAGCACACTGCTAGACTTGCAAGTTTCTTTTTCAGCACGTCATGGGCATGAATTGTCATCTTGTCACGCCCGTGAACTGCATGCTTCATGGCTGTGAATTGTGGTTCTGTCTTCATTTGCAATTTTCTTCGCTTCACGATCACATCTTCAAGTTTCACGGACATGAACACTTCTAAACCAATTATTTTTATACTTCTACACTTCAAATGTCTTCATTATTCCTTGGACTCATTCTCCGACCATTAAAATCATCTTTTTCGTGCATTAAATCTTTACACGAATGTTGTCAATCATCTTCGATCACCCCGCCATATGATGAATAAATGCTCCATATAAATCACCAAATAACCATAACTACACAATAAAAACACAAAAAATAGCAGTATCACATCCTTGACAACATGGCAATCCACCCTATAATTAAACAAATAATATAAAAATGACTCACAAGACATAAAAACAAAGGAAACAGCACAAAAAAAACCATGAGTATTTTCACACTCACCATCATGGAAATCCTGTGTTTGATGAATCTGATGGCGAGTGTGACGAGAAGGACATTATAAAGATAGAGGAAGCTATGGATTATGATGAGAATGACACAGTTATGCATGCGGGTCCAGAGGAGTTCCTGGTAGTTCGAAGGGCGTTGAACACATCCATAGCAGCTGATGAGCCATGGTCGTACAGAAATGTTTTACACATGAGGTGAATCAATGATACGAAGGTGTGCAATATGATCATTGATGGGGAGAGTTGCGAGAATGTTGTTTCCACTACTATGATGGAAAAATTGGGGCTAAGGACACAAGATCATTCACAACCATAGATATTGTCATGGTTGAAAAGGAGAAATGACGTGAAGTAACGAGAGGTGTTTGGTTCGATTTTCCATAGAAAGAAGTATACGGACGAGGTTTTGGTGTGAGTTGTTCCTACGGATGCTTGTTCTATCCTCTTGGGTAGGTCTTGGCAATATGATCGTTGTACAAAGCATGATGGATATCGTAATATCTATACCTTTACAAAGGACAGGGAGACGATCACTCTTCTCCCTTCAAATTTGTGCGAGGAAGTGAAGGGAAAGGATAACCTGTTATCGAGAACTTAATTCATAGAGGAGCCGATAGGTACAATGTTTGTTATTGCTTATGTGGTGTTAGAGTAAAACAAAACACTTTAGATATTCCGTCTGAGGTTTTTGACGCTGCTGGAAGAGTATGTTGATAAGCTGTCGTCCGGATTACTACTGGTGAGGGATATATAGTATTGTATTGACTTTATTCCTGGAGAATGCATTCCTAATAGACCAACGTATAGAATGAGTCCTTTTGAGGTGGTTTATGGTAGGTCATCATTGACCTCGTTGGGTTCATCTCCTATTCCCGTGAACAATGAGTTTAGTGGGGATGCTGAGGAGCGTGCCAAAGAGATTAAGAGGTTACATTCTCAAGTTCAAGATCAAACTATGAGGCAGAACATGAAGAATAAGGAGAGGGTTGACAAGCGTCGCAAGAAGGTGATTTTAAGGAGCGTGACTTAATTTGGACGGGACTAAAGAAGGATCAGTTTCCAGCTGTTCAGTATGACAAGTTGCAGCATCGTGCGGATGGCCCGTTTTGAGCCCTTAAGCGCATCAACAACAACGCTTATAAGATGGACTTCTCTGGGGAGTACAATTTTTTGTCACATTTAACGTTGCTCATTTGTCATCGTATTTCTATGAGGATGAAGAAGTGCTAAAGAAAGACTCTAAATGTTTCACATTCGAGGGCCAATATTTTCTTGATGAGGGAGGTTGATGTATCCGTCATTGGCAAAAAAGGACTAAGGATTCGTCTTAGATGTCGTCACTTCAAGTTTCATGTCATCACGTCACATGACTCTAAACGAAGATTATGTGAGGGTTGATGTCATGATGTGAAACAGATTTTATCCATGATCTTTTGTATTAAATTCAGAAAAAGGGCAATATGTTCTTTTAGGTTAAGTAATTAGCTCTTGCAAAAAAAAAAAAAAAAAAAAAAAAATATTTTGAAATTTTAGCTCGCATTTGATTGC
>JAOVYX010001282.1:0-12786 GCA_035668315.1 Drosera spatulata | reverse complement strand
TTTAAAGTTATGAGCGTAACGTTACGTCTCAAAACTTTGAAGCGAGATTCGTTTCTTATTTTTAATTTATTACAAAGAAGAAAACGCATATTTTCGTTACGTTTATTAATTTTCGAGCTATTATTTGATCATTTTTTTTTGCATTTATTTGATCGTAATTTTCTGGGGCTTTACAATTACTTCCTAAGCACAATATTTTTTAATTTAATTACTTCGTAAGTACATCGTTTCCTAAATTAATTCATTTTCTAAGTTAATTACTTCCTAAACACGTCATTTCCTAAGTTAATTACTTCCTAAGTACATGATTTTTCTAAATTAATTCATTTTCTAAGTTAATTACTTCCTAAACACAGCATTTTGTAATTTAATTACTTTTTAAGTACATCATTTTCTAAATTAATTATTTTTCTAATTTGATTACATCCTAAGCACATCATTTCCTAAGTTAATTACTTCCTATGTACATGATTTTTCTAAGTTAATTCATAACCACAGTATTTTCTAATTTAATTACATCCTAAGCTATCATTTTCTAAGTTAATTACTTCCTAAGCACAATATTTTTAATTTAATTACTTTCTAAGTATTTCGTTTTCTAAGTCAATTAATTTTCTAATATAACTACATCCTAAGCCATCATTTCCTAAATTAATTCATTCTTTGAGTTAATAAAGTCATAAGCACATCATTCCCAATCTAACTGCTTCTTAAATTATTTTCTAATCTAATTATTTTTTAATCTAACTATTTCCTATATTATTTTCTAATCTAACAATTTTCTAAATTATTTCTTAATTCCTATATCAACTAAGCAAATTACATGCATAAAATAACTTCTTAAATTAGTTCTTAATCTAACTATTTTCTAATAACTACTTCATATATTATTTCCTAATCTAACTATTTCCTAAATTATTTCTTAATTCCTACATTAACTAAGCAACTTAAATTCATAAAATAAAATTTTTTAGGATTATCTTTACTGAAATTAATCCGAAAACTTTCGTAACAACTTCACCATCGTAGCAACTTCACTGTCGCAGCAACACTACGTTTGACAAAATTTTTAACTACAATTTCAAATGTAAAAAATTTCAATATAATAATTTAATGTTATATTAAAATTTTAAATATTTGAAATTAATAAAAAAAAGGGAAGGGAGCCCCTTTTATAGAGAGAGTGGGAGGGAAAGCACACAAGGAGTTCGATGTGGGTTTACATAGAAGGTTAAAGGCGCAGAGCGCCTTCTCTTGTACTAAAGACGCACGACGTTTTCGTTTTGGAATCACGTAGGACGTTTTCTCTCATTATATTTTGAAAATTGATTCATTTTGATAATTAACTTTTTTTGTGAACCTAATTTGATAATTTTATTTATAAAAAAATCTAAAATGGTAAAAGATTCCGTAATTTTTCTCCTTTAAAAAATCATCAGTAAAGAAAGAAAAATAAAAAAAAAGGAAACAAAGCTGAAAGTCCACACAGGGAGATCGGATTTCTCCCGCACCTTCCGAATTTATAAAATCCCCCGACTCCTCTCTCCCATTTCTCCCCTCACCAATAATACTATATCATATTCAACAACTCTTCACCTTCTTTCTTCTCCTCCATTTTTATATATCATCTCACAAGTGTCAACTACTTCTTCTCCAACTTCAACCTCCTCCTCAGTCCCAGCAATCGAAGAGATCTCACTCACTGGTATGTATGATTCTCGCGATCATTCACTTCTCTGCATTGCTCGATTCGATTCCTCGATTTCTTGTTATTGTTGTCTGATTTGATAGGATTTGGAAATGAAGAGAGTGTGGTGATTCGGAATTGTGATCGAGTACTTTGGGTGAGTTTTGAGTTGTTGTGGTTGGGAGAAATGCGTCGATGGAATTCGTTTGAGCGTTTGGAGTTTGAAAAACGAGGATTCGTTTGGGAAAAAATAGAAGAGGAGGAGTGTGTAGTGTGATTGATCGGAAAGATTAGGACTCATCAGGGAACGGGAAAAAAATTTGATTTCAGAATGGATTATGCTGAGGAAACTTTCTTGTTCACTCTTTTATTCACTCTCTTTGTCTGTGTGACTGAAAGTGACTGTCGAGAGAAGTTGGCTCAATGATACGTGGCTCCCTTCCTAGTTTGATATCCGAGGGCATCAAGAAAAAGGGATGCCCTCTCCATCCCTTGCACTTGACGGGATTATGTGCTTGACGGGATTATGTGCTTGACGGGATTATGTGGATACTTTTGTTTCCTTTGCTAGTGTGGTTGACTGTTAGTAAGGATTGACTTAGTGAAATCCTTTTCACGGTGGCACCAGGGTTAAAGACTATGTATATCTTGACCTAGACCTTATATTGGATGGGAAATTCTTGGTTTTTGCCTTGCCTTTTCTTGTCCAAATCATGGGACCGCATGATCCGCCAAATTTAACCAATCACAAATATAATTCAAGATTGAGAATTCAAAAGAGTACAATTCGCACTTCTCTTTTGGAATTGGTAGCTTCTTTTACTGGAGAGATTTTGGATACTGGAGTTGGTCGGGAACTACCCTAGGCAGATACTGAAATCACAGGAAAGTGTTAGCTGCTCCTTTCTATTAGGAACTGTTTGTCCACTCTTCATATCCTCGACAAGAAATGCACTCTTTATATGTTGCGCATTAGATATTATTGGCTTGAAGAATTGCTTTGTTTCACATTGATTTCGAACACACGTACAGTAGAATAAATATATACGAGTAGAGTTGCTAGAGTTATGGACATATACAATCAGTGAATATGGAATATGATTTGATTCACTAGCCGTTAGATAATTTCTGGCCTTAATAGCTATGAAAAACCTCTATATCTTTGATCGATAAGGCTTTTCTGACTCTACATTCATCACCAGCCAATCACACCCAGAAAGGTGAGCTTACACTATCAAAAAGCAATGATCAAATAGTAATACCATTTTCTTTTACTTGTATTATTTACTGTCAGAATTGGAAATTATGCTAAACTTATTTGAATCTAAGATGATTTCGTCTATTTTTTTGTGGTTGTACTTTCACCATTGGTTTGCCATGTAGAACAAGCTCTTCACAAGCTTGCCTTGACTGTCATTGTGTGTCAACTGGTTGGTGTAGGTCATGGCTGACCCTGGAACACCCGCATCACTCACCTGGCAGCGGAAGGTTAACGATGAGGAGAGTGTGCTTCAACAATTCAGTTTACGTTTCAAAGAAATAGTTCACATGGTATGCCATCTGTGATTGTTCCCTCATATCTATCCTCGGACTTTTATACATCAATCTAATTGAGTTCCAAAGTTGAATAACTCATAGAATGGGTCAGGACGCAAACTATGTCTTTTATCCATTCACATGGTCCGACATCATCTTCCTTGCTAATTGCTATAGTCTAGTGTATAATATTTCAAATCATTATGCATTGATTGGCCATGAAATTTCCTATTTGGTTGTGTGAGAAAAGATAGCAGGTGTATTTAGAATTTTATAAGTTCAGATGGGGCAAGCCATTCTGAGTGAAGCTGCATATATTTGTTCATCATAATAGTTTAAAATAGAATATCGATGCATCAAATGGATATAGCTCGCAGGATGCAAACATCTGTATTCTACAGTTGATGTAAAAAAAGGTCTTATATCTTAAAAATGAAGGCTAAAATGTCAATTCCAGAAGCCTTGTAAACTTCTTCTTCTTGCTTTATAAGGTAAATGACATAATAGCATACTAACCTTACCCAAAGAGGAGTGGTAGTGTTACTAGCAGTTTGATGGTGTGGTTAGTTATGATAAGACTACCTTTCGCCTGTCCTTGAGTAGTAAGCAAGTCAATCCTAAACCTTACTACAAAGTGCGAAGGTAGGCTAAGCTAGTCCATTTTAGACATATCTTGAGAGTTAAATCATGTTATCTTATCATTACCTGTAAATCATGTTGTCTTATCCCTCAAAACATTAACCTAACTGTAAGTCTACTTCGTGTATCAATCAGGTTCCTGGACAAGTTTTCTTACTTTCTGTTACACCCAATAATGTCAATGCCAATAGCTATAGGTTACTTGCCTGTATCCAAAAGAACCTGTTTAAAAATAAATTTGAAGAGGAGAATGGCGATATTATTATTGATGAGTACATTAGTCGAGTACAAGATAAAGAAACAATAGGGAAATAAGTAATATCGGAAACATAATATCTAGGAGACAAACAATAACAACGATCATTTGACTTGAATATAATATTCTAACAGAGTTTTTAGATCATAAACCCAGAGCTGCCGGACCTTACAGCTGACTCAACTTTCCACTTTGTTGTCCCTCTTCAATACTAAAATATCTTAGTAATATGCTCATTTCTTTTGAATTTAGATTCTAGAGTTATGTTTTCTTGTACAGGCGCCAATTGGTTTTCGACTTTGCCGTTATATTCAAGCTTCAAATGCCCAAGGGAAGGTAAGATCCCTTTGTCATACAACTTCCAGCCTAACTCGGACAACTCTCTTGGAAAGACTACTAAACTGACCCTCCTAGTGTACTTTTTATTGTTTTTTTTCCTAGAACACAATATTCAATCCTTTCATGAAGCGGACACTCACGGCTGATCATGGCTGTCCCCTTGGTGGTGTTGGGTAGGTCCCTATTTTTCATAGTCATAATAAGGCTTTTGTTCATATCGTGCTGTCTTCTACTGTTCCTTGTTGCTATTTCACTCCTGAATTCTGCCACCTCTATGTTCTTCATTTTCCTACTGATACTAACACACAGTATCTTGTCATGAACATATTTCTATATGTTTCAAGTTCATACATTTGCATACAGCGCTCAAATGCTATCCCTTATTTGTACCTCCTTGACTAAATTCCTCATTCTCTCGAAAATCAATGGTCAGGGCTGGAAGCATTGGGAGAAGTTACAGAGGCCAATTTCAACGTTGGCAGCTGTTCCCTACAACGTGTGTAGATAAACCAGTTTTGGCCAACCAGTTCTCGGTAAGTCAAGAAGTTTACGCTGTCCAGCATCACACATTCCACTCATTTCCTCTCAAAGAAAGGGGAAAAATTTAAAGAAGGATCCCATTGTCTCATTTATCCTTGATTAGTAGTAGTTTCTAAACTTCAAGGGTTCCTTTGTTTTCTCTTGTTATAAGATGACGTTTGTCGGGTTCCTTGAGGTGCAATTTGTGCGATCTAAATATATGATGCTACTATATGGTGAGGACACTATGGGATGATGAAATATCATAAACGACAACCACCACTCTCCGAGGAGCAGCTTTTTGAGGATTTATTTCATTCTACATATTGTAGGAGTTACTCATATTCTCTGCTGGCAAGAATGAGTATATTCTTGTAGTTGATGATTCATTTCTTAATACCCTGCAGGTTTTTGTCTCGCGTCCAAATGGTCAAAAGTACTCTAGTGTATTATGCACCCCAAACGAAGCAATGCTCCAGTAAGCATGCTTGATTCGATTCCTGCTCATTGTCTATGACATTTGAGGAACAAGAAGTTTAATTCCTTGGAAATTTGGATCACCATTACTAGTTTCATTGTTTACTGGCATACTGTGGCTTCTTGGAGCCTTAGTTTTATAGAAATATCACCATAAGGGAATGCACTGAAGTCTGTGTTTATGAACAGAGAAATTTCAGCTGAGGGAATCCGATCTTGGGACTGGAATCTGAAGGGGCAGAATGCAGCATATCATGCCTTGTATCCCAGGGCATGGACAGTATATGAAGGTGCTCCCATCTAGAACATTCAATCAAATTTATTGATCTCGATTTCCTGCCTGCCTAGGTCTTATCTTTACTCTCTTTCCTGACTATACTATGTAGGTGAACCTGATCCAGAACTTAAAATAGTTTGTCGTCAGATTTCTCCTGTTATTCCACATAATTACAAAGAAAGTAGCTTCCCTGTAGCCGCTTTTACTTTCACGGTGAGCTGAAGTCCTGCGGACATTATACTTTGATAATGGATACCTCTATAGTGTATTAACTCGGTGTTTTCATTTTTTTTTTCCAGCTATATAACTCTGGTAATACGGATGCAAAAGTATCCTTGCTATTCACTTGGGAGGTGTGTTTTTATGTTCCTTACATCTTAGCAAATGACTGTACAACATGACCACCTTCTATTCAGAATTCTGTTGATGAAATATTTACTGTTCCATTCAGAATTCTGTTGGAGGAGATTCTGGAAATTCGGGTGGTCACTACAATTCAAAGATCACGTAAGCACAATTTCGTTGGTTTTTGCTCATTCCAAATCACAAGTATTTATGTACTCCATAGCATAATTATGCCTTTCTTAACATCGCGTGCACAAATTCTGACAAATAAGGTCAATTATTGTATCAGGATGATAGATGGCACACATGCTGTTCTCCTACATCACAAGTAAGTTTGTGGACTAATTTAAAGCGAAATTCAGCAATGCATTTGATAAGGATACTGGTAGAATTTCCTCGTCATCTTACTCTGTTGTTGATGTGATTATGTGGTATAGGACTGCAAATGGATTATCTCCTGTTACTTATGCTATAGCAGCAGAGAACAGAGATGGAATCGAGATCTCGGAATGCCCCTGCTTTGTGATATCTGGAGATTCGACGGGTATTACAGCAAAAGAGATGTGGCAAGCAATCAAAGAGGTTTGTTGCAGTAGAATTACTGTTTAATGTGGCATCTTCATTTTTCTGCTTTTTGAACTATAGCATTTACCATGACTAATATTTGCATTTCGAAGAGTTTCTCATACTTTAAAGTGTGAATGTCATTTTCAAGGTAAGTGCCGACCGTATTCTGCCCACACCCATTACACAACTCCATCTTTTTGGCGTCCCAAATTAGACTTTGACAGAAAATATGTATTCTATTGTGTTGAGGTTACGTGATGATTTGGTTATCCACATTGATATTTGTGTAGAAAAAAAGAGCAGTTTATATATATAAAAAACTCATAACCTACTAACCATGGCTTTTGGGTTAACAGTTGGGCATAGTTCACATGTGTAAGTTGTACAGGCCTAGTTTGGGGTGTTGGACTCTCCTCTTTGGCTCTTCCCTGAATCCTAATGAGTGATATCAATCCTAATAAGTGGTATCAGAGTTCATGGTTCGTTGGGTTGGACACCATAGGCAAGGCCTAGAATGTGCATGAGGAAGATGTCAAGGAGTTGTGATAGGGTAGGAAGGCCCGGAATGCAAGAGGCCCATATTGCACACACCTACCCTAAAAACAAAACAAAAATCCGTGTTTATTCTAAATTCTCTACCTCCGATGATTTTGCCTGACTCTGCTCCCTCTACTTTCCTTCTACTGCGAACGCAAATATAAAGCAATGGGACGAATTCATCAGAATTTGTTTAGTCCCAAAGCAAAAAGCGCCGCGGCTTTTCAAACTTTTTGCAACGTTCTCTGCTCTTCTCATACTTTCGCAACATTTCTTGCACCTTTTTCTTTAAAGCAAAACCAATCCGTCCTTTGCTTTTTCTTTTTAAAAAAAGTTGTGGGTCCCGTCACTAACTTTTTCTTTTCGTTTTTTACAACAACCACTAACAATTCTCCATCTTATTTTAAAAAAAAAATCAGAATTACCTTCGTTTGAGATATGGAGGCATTGGACAGGCTCCATCCGTCTCCATCAGAACCGTCACGTCGTTTTCAAAACGAACATTCCCCGTGGCTCCACCTAAGTTATACCCTTGAGCGAATAACTGTTTTCTTACCCATATTCTCGTCTCCATGTTGTCGATCACAGTGGATCCTTGTAACTTAAAAAGGTTGCCGGCACGCAAACCTCTCAAAAACACGAGTGCATCTCTAGTAACCTGCATCGACCCACCTTAATTGCTGAATCGGAATCCCTGCGAGTCCAACCTTGACAAAGAAATCAAGTTTTTCCGTAACCCTGGAATATGCTTGACATTTTTCAAAGTTCTAATGATCCCATTATGCATCTTCAGGCATACAGAACCAATTCCCTCCACCTTAGAGGTTGAATTGTTCCCCATCACAATCGTCCCGTCGCAACGATCATAGGATGAGAATCATGAACTATGCGGACACATGTGATCTATTGCGCCACTGTCAAAGATCCAGCTTACATGAGAATTAGAACCTTTACCAGCTGCGAGCACCTCGTTGTGTGCAACTCCAATCTCGAATTCATTAACACCCTCGCGCATGTTGCTTGTAAAATTAGGGCCACTGGTTTTAGCAAATCGACAATTCTTTTTTAAATGTCTCTTCCTCCACACTGCCAACATTCGCGTTCATCGCTCTGGCTTTTCGAACGATCCCTCGATGATGAATTTTTTCTCGACCGTCACCGAGAGAGAGCCACTTCACCATGTCCCTCGACCGTCAAAAGACGCCTTCCTTCAAAGTTCGGTACTAAGTAATATGATCGTCACATCATCTAACTTGAGTTTTTCTTCCTTGAAGTAACTCGATGTCATGACTAGGCTATCATAACTGTCGGGTAAAATGCACGACAACGTTGTCGCTTTGTCTTCGTCTTCTAGACGTACGTCAATACTCTCCAGTTGACTAATCACATTGAACTCTCTAGCAAGGTCATTGAACTCTCCAGTTGACTAATCATATCATGGTGATTGGTTATTGTTTAATATGAAAATATCAAATAGTATTCTATGTCCTTTTGTTATTTTCAAGAAGCTCACAAGCAATGGATTATGGATAATCATGCTTCTGCTCAATTTCATGGAAATTACATGAATAACTCAAATTAGACATTTGATTTGCTTTTCCACTAGCTACAGCCTAAAGAATGCATGTAGCGTGTTGTGATAAAAGTAAAACAAGCTACAGCCTAAAGAATGCATGTAGCGTGTTGTGATAAAAGTAAAACAAGCTACAGCCTAAAGAATGCATGTAGGGTGTTGTGATAAATGTAAAGGGCTTTATGTGTTTTGCTCTTGAGGTTGTGGATTATGATTCCCTTCTACTTTAGTAACCACTATGCTTTAGTCGCTTATGTAATGGCTTTTATACTCTCCATATTTTTTTTGTTTTTCAATTTTCCTCTATGCTCTTATTTTAATAGTTCCTGTGCTTTGACGTACTGCTCCGTCCTCCTTTTGGCACTAACAGCATGGCTCTTTCGATCACCTAAACTGTGGGAAAACATCACTTCCTTCTGCTCAAGGATCCAGTATTGGGGCAGCAATTGCAGCTTCTTTTACAGTTCCGGCAGGATCAACAGAAAATGCCACTTTCTCTCTGTCATGGGACTGCCCTGAAGTGCGATTCTCGAGGGGAACATATTATAGGCAAGTGATCCAAATTTGTATACGACTAACGTCATCTCCCTTTTTAACGTAAGCATGAAGTACTAAAAGGTAACTTCTACAGGCGATACACTAAATTCTACGGCACTCGAGGGAATGCTGCAGCTAATATTGCTTCTGATGCTATTCATGGTACTTCCTTCTAATCCATGATCTCATCAAGTTGTACAAGGACTAAGCATATTAGTAGTTATTCCGGAGAGGGTTTCTCAATGTTCAAGCTACTTACATTGTAACGCTAATCATGTTAATTTCAAATGCAGATCATCACGATTGGGAATCTCAGATTAATGCATGGCAGAAACCCATTCTTGACGACAAGCGATTTCCTGAATGGTAAGTCAGCATGTGTCCTTTGCATTTGTCATAGAACTTTCTAAATGATGCGTGGTTGGTTTTGTTCAGGTATCCCCTCAGTCTCTTTAATGAGCTTTACTTTCTTAATGCTGGGGCGACAGTGTGGACAGGTACGTGTAGTTGCTTCTAACTTGAAAATATATCTCTGTTATTTAGGGGTCCTTAACAAAGTTGTCCTTTTTCAGATGGATCGCCTCCAGCACATAGCTTAATATCAATTGGAGACCAGAAGTTCTCTCTTGACAGAAACGAACCTGATGTCGTAGATCCCGTCAAGATCACTGATCAAAATGACACAGCGGTCAATATTCTTGAGAGAATGGCTTCAATACTTGATAATAGGTATAGAGCAGTAGGATCTAATTCTGCCTTTGGTCCGAAGTTACTGCAAGAGGGTGAAGAAAATATTGGGCAGTTTCTCTATCTTGAAGGGATAGAGTACAAAATGTGGAACACATACGACGTCCATTTTTACTCATCCTTCGCGCTTATCATGCTATTCCCGAAGCTCCAGCTAAGTGTTCAAAGAGACTTCGCTGCGGCAGTGTTGATGCATGATCCTAGCAAAGTAAAGCTTCTGTGTGACGGAACCCTTGTCCCTAGAAAAGTTCTTGGTGCTGTTCCTCATGATATCGGACTTGATGATCCTTGGTTTGAAGTAAATGCATACAACATTTTTAACACGGACCGGTGGAAAGATTTAAACTCAAAATTTGTTCTCCAGGTATACAGAGATGTGGTAGCCACAGGTGACCAGAAGTTTGCTGAGTCCGTTTGGCCTGCAGTCTATGTTGGGCTGGCATATTTGGACCAGTTCGATAGGGACGGGGATGGGATGATTGAGAATGAAGGCTTTCCTGATCAGACATACGATACATGGCCCGTGACTGGTGTGAGTGCTTATAGTGGTGGATTGTGGGTGGCAGCACTCCAGGCTGCTTCAGCCATGGCACATATAGTTGGCGACAAGGGCTCGGAGGATTATTTCTGGTATAGATTTCAAAAGGCAAAGGCAGTCTATGAAAAGCTGTGGAACGGTTCATACTTCAATTACGATAACAGCGGCAGTAGTAATAGTCACTCAATCCAAGCTGATCAGTTGGCTGGACAATGGTATGTGATTTATTTCATGATCTTGCTGCTGCTCGTCTATGCTTAGATTCCAATCTTCTAAGCTTAAATTTGTTGGATATAGGTATGCTAGAGCGTGCGGTTTGCTGCCGATAGTTGACGAGGACAAGGTGAATATTGCGCTGAAGAAAATCTTTGAATTCAATGTCCTGAAGATCAAGGATGGGCGACGAGGAGCTGTTAATGGGATCTTTCCTGATGGAACTCTCGATCTTTCGTCGATGCAATCAAGGGAAATATGGTCAGGAGTTACCTATGCTCTTGCTGCATCAATGATTCAAGAAGGCTTGATGGATATGGGTTTCGAAACTGCATCCGGGGTCTATGAAACTGCTTGGTCTGGGAAAGGACTCGGGTAAGTTGGTTCATTCTCGCTGATTTTTCTAAAAAGTTAGCTGATGTATTTTACACATTCAACCCGTATTCAGTATTTAGGACCTCCAGACATTCAGGACTTTAGGCATTGTCTATTACTATCAAACCATGCTATTTCGCAGCTACTTGAATGTTGAACACTTCGTTTACTGTATTCTTTCCAGATACGCATTCCAAACACCAGAAGGGTGGAACACCGATGACCAATACCGATCCCTTAGCTACATGCGGCCGCTGGCTGTATGGGCTATGCAATGGGCATTATCGCAGCCAACACCCTCCTGGCAGGAGCAAACCAGACCTGAGGTAACCGAAGAGTCCATACGCAAGCAACACCTGGCATTTTCTCAGGTTGCGCGTCTTCTGAAATTATCCGAGGAAACTTCTAAAACTTTCTTTAGGTCGCTTTATGACTACACTTCCAAGATGATGTGGACATGATACTATCGCTTCTCAAGGATGAATAAGACACTATTATTCTCTTGCAGCAATTTGCTGCAGCTGTGTAGTATAGCTAAACATGGGAATCACATATCTCAGCATAATTATAGCTGTGTTCATATGTAATTTGTGAAACAACTCTGCTCCATATTAAGTTGGCCTCAATTTGGTTGGCTAAGTCCATGAGAAGATCTTTATCCTCGCGTGTTTTCAGCATTTGTGTAGCATGAGAAAGATTGTATAGTCTAAATTTCTGTTATATGTATGGCATTCGATAAACAAGGTATCATGAAAGAACTACTACTATATAAAGGAAGAATCTGAGGATGAGAATTCTCTACCATGTTAAAACAAGAGATTCAACAAGTCAACCTGTTGTTTATGGTAGACTTTCTCTTCTGCTAAATTTATACCTAGACAGAGGGACAATCACTCATTGTTTTCCCTGTTCTCCTCTAATCTTCATTTCTTGTTAGGCTTTTAAGCTCGTTTTCCCCCCTCAATCCGAAACTCGAATGTAACACAAACCAAAGAAAGAACCAACAAGTTATTGGCCACAAACCCGAAAGGGTCCTCAATTTCATTGGAATGCCGGTTTCTCGACTACCTGAAACCGAATCCAGGACCAATAAGCGCCTTTCTTTGAACAATATATAAGGAATGAAAGTCTCCCTAACCATTCACATATTCTTTTTGCCATAAAAGATACAAATTACCTTTCTTTTCAAGTCTTAGATTCACTCTAAGATCTCCTGGTTTTCACGGTTTTAATCCTGAAATTCTGAGGTATTGATAGAGAAGCTGTTGGTATCACCTAAAATGGATGGAGAACGGAACCAGTCATGCGCGGGATGGGTGAGGGGCGATGTGATAGGATCAGGAACATTTGGTTCAGTCCACCTTGCAATGAGCAAAGAAAATGGCCATCTATTTGCCGTCAAGTCAGCCCAATCAGGCGGAGCCCTCAAGTCGCTGGAGCACGAGGCTGACATACTCATGAAACTTAACGACTCTCCGCACGTCGTGCAATGCATGGGAACGGAAGAAGTCCATGGGACGAATGGCGGAGATAGCAAGCTCAATATCTTCATGGAATACATGGCAGGAGGCAACTTGCTTGACGTGGCACGGAAGTTTGGAGGATCATTGGATGAGAACGTTGT
>JAOVYX010001281.1:0-12787 GCA_035668315.1 Drosera spatulata | reverse complement strand
TTGAAGGAATATCACCCATGAAGGAAGCCCAGCTTCTAAGAGGGTAAGTAGCCGCAGGTCGGACACGATGATATCCCTTAACCTAAAAGGAAGATCCCCATTCTTGAATCTAAATAGAATCAAGATGTCCTTGTATTCGGTAGCTTCGATGGTACTTTCCAAATGATCAGATGAGTCTTTGTCCCCCATCTTAGGTACTTCATTGGAGCATCCCTCCCCTTCGCCCACAAAACTCCTAGTTCTAGTCACTTTTCTTCTTTTATAAGGTAAATTTGGCGGAGGTGTATGCGGTATACTTGTGTCTTCCAAGGATGCAGGGTACACACCAGAATCAGTTGAAATGCCATAAGATACATCCTCGAACGAATCATCATGAAAACAGGCACTTTCATCACCATAGCTTGAGCTGCTGGATGCAAAATCTTCTTCAGCATCATAAAATGTGTCTTCTGCAGAAGTTCAAAATAAAAAATAAAGAGTTTTCTTCTAATTCAGCCTGGATTTCAGCGTAGTAACGGACAGAAACAACCTCACATGCAAGACACAAACTGCTGACAGCTAACAGAACTCAATTTATTTATTCACGGTGCTCTCTATTATATGTATATATATAACTCGAGCATAATCCTCTGGAATCATCAGTTCTCACAAAAGCACAAAAAGAAATATGACGGCCACAAAAAAAACTTCAATAAATTGCAGTTCAAAGCAGCTTTCAAGATCAAGAAGGAACCCAAAGCCTTCTAAACTTAAACAGACGTCTAGCTGAGATCACCTAGTCAAAATTAACCAGATTTACTCTAATCTGATGATTTTGAAGACGAACAGAGCTATAATCTGAAAAACTTTTCTTTTGACAAGAAGCATGGTGATAAAACAAGTTAATTCTATAATCAGAAATCAAGAACTTGATGAGCAGCAACTTACTCTAAAGGACAGGGATGAAAAACTTGCCTACAGTAGAAAGCAAATATTCCCTTAAGCAACTCTGCTCACTGTCTGTTCCAGAAAACCAGGAAGATAAACAGCTTGCAGCCTGGACTATACTGTCGAATTCCCAACGTTTCATAAATTTAGATTCAAGGGCCAGTGATGTATCAGTCTGCAGGTATATCAGAACAAATCAGTTATACTCAACATATCACCAAACATTGAAGCATAAGCACCAAGTACAGAAGATACCTGAAGCTCATTGACGTAGTTAATACCACGAACACTATTCCATGAAACTTCAAACACAATCAAGCCGAACAAAGTCCTATGGAGTTCCTGGTTCAGCTGCAAAGAGTATTTAAGCTTTTTCACGGGAAGAAATGCCTTCTTTTGTGATAATGCTGCAGAGTCGATCAACGAGAACCATCTTTCACTGTTCTTTTGAGGACTAGAACTATGTTTTGAGGTGTTTCTCGTGTCTAAATCATCTTCGAGATCTTTCCTTAACTTCCGAGCCCTGGTATTTGCAAAGGGAGACATCCTTGACTGCAGAGAACAAATAAGTCAGCAAGATCAGAACTTTATAACAGGGTTAATAATAAAGCACAAGATGGATATAGAGACCAACCTTGGTAACCATCAATTGCCAAAAGTGGGCAGGTTTTGATCCTAGACCGTCCAGCCATGGCCGGTTATCAACCAAAATGTAAAACTTCTTACTTTCATAAGCCAAGAAAAGGCTAAGGTGTGAGAGATATGACTGCAAATCCCTGCAGAAAGGAAAATCGATATCAATGTCAAGATTAGAAACAATATAAAACTTCTTCTCAAGGAGAACAAGCCCAAAATTCCTAATAGTACAGCCATGATATGAATCTCTACACCAAGGAAACAAGATTTGATGGAACATTAATATCTACAGTAAATTTATTTCCTATTTAGGCTCATTTTCACTCCCAATTGAAACGGCAAACATGAATAAGGTAAACAAATCCATGATCAATCCCACACCTTATCGGTACATTTGTGAGATTGCTTGCAATGCCTTATGGCTTTCTTATCTAATTAATAAATAAATAAATAAAACCTCATCGGTACAATTACCTAACATCTTCTCCTCCCATCACATTGTAATCGGAACAAAAAAATCGTGTATCACCAAAGCGACAAATAATCAAATCCACTAGTTCCTCTCCCTCTTCCCTTCTTCAACCAAATCAAACAGTTCTATGACTTCATGCTCCCAATTAAAAACACAAATCAACGTCATTCCGCATAAAATAGAACGAAATTGAGGCTGGGAGCGTTGTAATTACCCGATTTGGAGACTCGTGAGAGGAAAGACGCAACCGGCATTGCCTTCCTCCCTCATCTGAACCACCAATTTTCAACAATTCAACCGCCACCAACACCTGCCGAATCGCGACATCACCCTCAAAGTCAGAAAAACCCTAGAAATCAGCAAACGAACAAAAGAGAAACGGAGAGAGAAACAAACCTAGAAACCAGAATCCGATGTCGAACTGCAATCCACCACCGCATTCCAAAACAAAAGCACGGAATCACAGCACGGAAATTCGACGCCGGAGGCGAAAGAGGAGAATGAGACAAAACAGAAACAGAATCGGCACGCAATTCGAGGCGCAGCTGGCACCGCCGGCCTAGGCTATCGTATATCCTCGATTTGCGTGCCCGTGTTTATTTTGGTTGATTCATCGCTCTGCGAAAAATTGATGGCGATGAAGAAGAGCTCGGTCGAAGGAAACAACAATGACGTCGACAATCAACACACGCTTGCTTTGAATTGAATCGTTCTAATAAAATCAATCAATCGTCTTTCATCTTCATTTGATGCATTCTGGATTTGAGGAGAATATAGAAAGGGCTAAATGATCAAATATTTTGTCCTGTTGAATTGAATTTCGGGAGAAAAAAACAAAGGAGATTTATTTATAGGGTGGCATTTGGGGATATTAACGAGGGGTAGGATGGTGATTTCGGATGTGGTGTCGGGGTTGTTTTGGGATTAGTTGGGGGCTTTGTTTTGGCGCGAGCATCTTCGTCTGTCGTGGTCAGAGAGAGGAAGGGAAGTTCAAAGCGGAAAGCGGTGAGAGGATGCGTAGAGGGGAAGAGAAAGAAAACAGACAGAATGAGTGGGACGTGCGCGCGTGGGGGTCAACTGCTCTCCCACGCGCTGCATGTTTCTTGTTGTGTTAATTTGGTAATCCCAAGTGTCTTAATACAAACGATCATCTGTAGTTGTTTATGAGAGTTGTCCATGAGAAATACCAACGGTAGTCGCTTATGTAATTTACTTTTTTTTTTTGGAAAGGCTGTATTCAATTTTAATAGTTTTTTTTGTTGTTTATTGATTTTATGTAGTTATCCTTCAAATAAACAAATCTTATCGACAGAATGTTGAAAAAATAATATCAAATGACTCAAATCAATGTATGTAACGTTTCTCTTTATCCAAATCTACTACTCCAGTGATATATTTAATTGATCAACAACATTGAATAAGGTATTTCTATGATGTAGAAAGTTTAGAAAGCATGAGGAACCAAGATGTCTCTATAAATATACTCTTAGGTAATTTGTTTCATTTAAATGACAACTGATTCCTGAGTTTCTCTTTTCTTAGCCACTAAGTACAAGATATAGATTTTCAATATTCTACACACCAAAATCAAAATGGTATTGCAACCATTGAGCATGATCTCAAATTCCATATAAATATGATTATCTACTAAGTATATTCCCAAAAGATAACCCCAACAAAAAAAAATTAACCACTACATAAAATACACTACGAGATGATCAAATAATATTTATTCGTAACTCCTTTTATTGTTTTACACCATACCTCACTAGTAGTATAAAGTTCGTTCCCAATTCATTTGTTCAATTTTGAGGGTCCATTCTATGGTTTGATGGTCATGTGACTTTCCTTCCACAAAAAGGAGGGAAATGCCAGCTCGAGCCCAGCCTCGCGTCTACCACACTCTCAACCTCATGCCTCAACTTGGACAAACAAGTGCCCACTCTTCCCCTGCCCCTTCATTTTGTCATTAACACGATACCACACCACCCCTTTTTCATTAAATTACAACATCATAAAAGAGTCGTGATCGTAAGTCTTAATCTTCCTTTGTGTTGTTCTTGAACGCTTTACAGCGAATGCGCCGGTGCTCAGCGTTTTTTGCTGCAAGTGCTTCCGCTCGTCTGGGAATGTTCGACGCTAGTATCGTTGATCCATTCCGACACAAAAAATATCACTTGACCACGAAGCCAAGTTTGACCCGAACAACACGACAATCAAACACTGTTTGTTTTACAGAATTTGTTGTGAAGCTTAAATTATTGTTTGGATTTTTTTTTATTGCAAACGAAAAATGTTTCCTCCGCTTAGTTGATGACAATACGAAAGCTTCTTAAGGTACGTATTGTACAATTGTATAATACGTAGGCATCACAGTATAAATGAGACATAAGGGTTATGTAGCTTTGGATGGTTTAAAGAAATTTATTACATATATTATGGGACGCGAAGTATAATTTCAAGTGTGGCATCCCAGGAATTTCGAGATGAACTATGACTGTGTGTAACGAAAGTCACAAACATATATACTCCGAAAATGGAATGTGGTATTATCCTCCATAACCTCATAGCAAGAAGAAGAGGACTCAACGTGGGCTGTGGACACTGGAAGCAACTGAGTAAGGTCGGAAAGCCATCATCGATGAAGAGCAAGCAATGGCGGTCGCTAACGACAATCGGCATTGCTCAGATGCGACAAGACAGTCGCCAAAAGGAACAGTCAAGGACGGTCAATAATAAACAGTCGATGTGAAAGATTTGAATATACGAAATCCAGATAATAAAAAACTAAAACACATGAAATTAATGGGGGAAACCCGAGTACCGGGAGATAAACCCCACAAATCGTGATGGCAAATCATTATGAGAAAATCGGATTACAGAACGTTTTAGATCGTATTAGATCTTAATTCAAAATCCTAAAACTCAATGAGGACAAATAATAACATGGATGTATTTATAACTCAACATGTCTTAGTAAAACAAATCTAGCAGATGAATCTACCCAACATGGCCGTGTCACTTCCTGCACAGCCTCGAAGCACGGACTGATCCAAGCCGTGTCTCACGGCCATGCTTGCTTCAGAGAGAAAAACACCTCTCTCTCGATACACGGATTCTATCTGGCCGTATCTCACCTGACACGTCCGTGTGAGGCCTATACTCGTTCTTTCTTCACTGTTCGATAGTTCACGATATTACATCATAGTAAATATACCATTTGGTCATGAGGGCGCTATCCTTGCACTCCCATCACGAGACGCTGCCCCCGGCCTCACAGCCACTCATCGGAGAGCGAGATCCCGTACTGAATCCACGTAGCGCACGTCTATCGTGAATGTGAAGTAGTCGACAATCACAACACGATGAATTTCAGAACCATTATAATTCCTAAACACACTTGCACGATTTTTCAAATCTCAATCATAAGCCGCCTATTGTTTAATGATACACAACTTGAGAATTCCTATTCTCAGAAGAACATAGGAAATAGTACTCAAATACAGCATACCAAGAACTGGCTGAGATAGACATCTACCTGAAAACTCGTCGCCTGTGACCTGGAACTCGTACGTGCAGGTACGAGCACTACAGATTGGATAAGCTGCCGCCGCTGTCGACTTCACCTTTTATTAGCAACTTTTCCTCGTCGAAAGCTGAAGAAAAACGAAGCATATGGCAATCATATAAAGACCGATAGTAATCAGCTAGTAAATGGTACTCAGCGAGCTGGGAAAATAGACTGCTGAGATTGACACTTTGCATGTGTGTATAAACAAAAGAATGCTTTTAGATATGTGGCCTCATGGTTAAGCAGTGGGACAAGCATGGAATGGTCATTGAGTTCACGGTAGATCCGTGCAAAGTCCAGACCATGTAACATGAATTAATCTGCAAAACTCATCTAGATATAAACTTGCGAGATAAGGTAATTAACTGTCATTCTCGACCAATAATACCAATAACCATTTGTTTGAGGCCTGATGATTGAGATGATAGTCAAACACAGGAATAAACTCAACAAGCACCAGAATGTATGTGTTCAACTTTGATTTCTGGTATTTTTAATAGTACCAATCAGTACTATAAACAGGAATATAGGAGTATTGTATACGTATGTCATCACATGCATCAGAGTTGGATTTTCATTAAATTATCCAAAGTATATCAACATAGAAGACAGACTGTACGTGCTACTTGTACTATTAGAAGCCTCATGCCTTTATCAAAATGCATGGATAGCAACAATTTATGAATGTCAAAGAAAATACCTGATTAGGATATGTAGGAAAGACCAAGCAGCAGCCAACCGACTTTAGAAATATTTCAAATGTGTCATTACCTCTTATCTTCATCTACTTCTTGATTGGATTTGGGTCCCAGAGCCGTGTGGTTTCGATTGCGACACAAGAGTTGGTCTGTAATATGTATCAAGAATGTCTTATTCATTGATTCAAATATCTATAAAATAGATTTTTATTCTATAATTATGTCAGTTTTTAAAAAGACAATTCTGCCAAAAGAAAAAAAGAAAAGAAAATTAGCATTGTAGAAAATGGTGGATGGGTGAACAACAAAACAGATGGAATGATAGAAAGAACCCGAGGAGAAAAAACACAAACAAGTTAACAATTGCAACAATGCAACATTATCATGAATACTACTAAAAACAATTGAATCAACTACAAAACGTTTTTTTACTGATTAAGGGAAGATAATCTTCTGTGCTGTGCTGATTATGACGACGTGATAGACTACTAAATTTCTGAAGAGTGGCAAATGACCCTGGCATCATAGGCATGGCTTCCAAGATCGGATTGTATGATGCTAATGCTAATGCCATCATCTGATCGATATGATCAATAAGACAACGAATTATTAGGTTCACATGACATTGAATCTTTTCTGATTGCATAGCACATGGAAGATATAATTTACACGTTCTCATCATTCCTGGAATCATAAGATATTCAACTTAACTGCTCCATAGTATGAGAAAAGACTTTCAAATGGCGAACCCCTAATTCTTGGCAACCAACTCACTTCAGTCAGATGTTGATCTGGTAATAAGCAACAGACAACAATACGGCATGTCTCGTGAAATCACAGCATGAGAAACTGAGAAAGAATATCGTACTTCTGCAATTGGTTAAATGGAATTTGATTACAGTGGGATAGTGAATCAGCTTGGTGTCACTAATCCTACAAACTTCCCCATATATATAACAAAAATATCATCTACCGATTAAAATTCAGTAATAATCAACCAAGCACAGGTTAGAGCAATAAAGTTATCAGATGACTCCATTTCCTCAGTCAAGAATCCATTCTTGACCTGTCTCACCGATGATCTGAAAACGTGCCACTACAAGAAGTTCAAGACCTCAGGTCAGGATAAGGGTCATCCTCTCTGATTATCAGTCGCCCACCAGATTTATCTAGTTATAAAGTTCTACATGACCACACAGCATAGAATAGTATGCCTGTTGTTTTTAATAGCTAATAAACATGATCCTATCTGAATCCAGCAAAAATGGTCCATCTTTTTTTTTAATTTTATACTTCACCAAAATTCTTGCAGGGTTATGACTTCTTCAGATTTATAAGAAAACACACACATTATAATGACACAACAGTAGTCTGCATGCATCAGACAAGATAGGTCTCAAGTGTCCACACTCCCCAAGCTAAAGTTGTCTGCATGAAATTCTGGCTATATTGATCTGTAACACGCGACGTCAAAACGCTATTAATCGCTTGCTCAACACGACTATCAAGCCTCAAGAATAAAGGCATCCATGTAACCGGCCAGACTTAAATTTAACATATGAATAATCATGCGTGGAATCAATTTCTATTCAGCACATGTAAATAATTCAAAAGAAAGATTATGTTCATAAGTGATGGTCGGAGACAAAAGATCCCGGAGTCTAGTCCACTGCAATTCTTCGCTGGAATACATGCTCAATATTCCATTACCAAGAAACATGATCAACAAGAAGTAAACAAAAGTTATCAGCATCTAAAGTGAGCACGTGAAATGTTACGAACAGGTCTATTAATTAATTATAACACAAACAATAAGAAGTGCGCAAAATAAACGAGATAAAGATATTTACGTGGAAACCTTGCGGGAAAAACCACGGGCGGTCGTCGACGACGAAGAATCCACTAGTTAAATGAGAAGATACAAAAGAGCTATACCAAGCATCGAGAGCATAACAATAAGAGATATAGAAGTGACTCACTCCTAAAACAAATCCCTTAACCTTTCCTAAATATGTTTAATGTGTTTGTGCTTGTGATCCTTGTGCTTGTGCTCTCTTATCTCCTTCCCTGCTCCCTCTGTTTTAACTTTATAAGCACAATCCACCATGTTCACACGGAGTAAAACGCGGAGAAGCATGGACCACGCGGAAGACGAAAACCACACGGGAAAGAAGAAGACCACGCGGGAAGGATCAACACGTCTCATTGATTTGAGACATCAACATCAACATGAAATTAGCATCAAACATGTGAGGGCAAAAAAAAAAATGGGACAACGATAACAACTCCAGACGAATCGACACATTCCTCGATGCAATGAAATTGTCAGGTGGAGTTAATTCAATAACAAGTCATTTTCTTTTTAACTGTGATGTTAGAAATTCGATATTTAAGACTATCATGAAATAATCTCTTTATATAAATATATGGATAAGATTATATATCACTCTATTTTATAAACATTTGACAGAATTACGTGAGTAATTTCCCAAATTCAATGAAATCAACACGAAGGGTTTCAATTCATCATTCAAAACTAGTACCAGGTCGAGAATTAATTCGCACACCAAATCGTTGAATTTCGTGTAATGTCCACAAATCAAAGAGTCAATATCGGGTTGAAGAAGAGAGCCTGAGCCGAGATCGGCAGCGATCTCGCACGCTCTCCGATGACCCCGTCGGTCGTCGACGTGTCTTCCCCATTCTCCTAATTGGACCGGTGGACCCAGCATGTATCACAGACCGAAATATTCGGCCCAACACCAAGCCGGCCGAGCCCAGCTCAAATACATCACTCAGCCCATTCTTCATCAAACACTCTATCCAGCCCATTGATACTCTAGGGTTTTAACCACTCCCATGTATATAAACCCTTCACCCCTCGCCGCATACCGTGATCGGCGAACATGTTCGATTCACTTTCTTTCTTTTTGTTTTTTTTTTTTTCGAATTATTTTCAGTGGTTTTGGATCTCCCAATGAGGAAGAAATCCCAAGAATAGGAAGTGCCGTATGACGCTCTCTTTACATCATCAGTTCTCCGCGACCGCCTCGCCGCCCCGCGGCATTTCCCGACCACCGGCGGCGATTCTTCCGGTCGGGAACCGCGGGGATCCGGCGAGGCGTGCGTCGATCACTGATGATGTGCGTGATTTGTACCGGGTCTCTGAGGGCTATTTTGCATATTAATGTTTGGTTAAAAATTGGTTTTGTGATTTTGTGATTTTTTTTTTGTTAGGTTCGATGCCACGTTGCTGGGAGTGTGATGATGCGATGACCGGCGATGCTGTGATCGGACCGAGATTGAAGTTTTTTCGTGTGTTTGATAGGAATCTGTGGATCTTGAAAATTTGTGATTCACGGGGCCGATTTGATGCGATTACATTTTATTCGAGGATTTGCGGATTGGTTTAGAGATGTTGTGGTTCGGAGAGGAAGCCGATGATGAATGGGTAAATAGTTGGAATTACCGGCTGAATGTTGATTCTGATGCAACTTTTTGACTCTCTTTCTGAGGCTTCCTCGCCTGAGTGGTGTTAGTCTCAAATTAATTGAAATAGCTTTATTTTGGTAATTGGAAAGTAAGTAAATGTTTTTTTTTTAATTTTTCAATATAAAAAATATTGAATCAATTATATCTATTAATTTTTTTTAAGATGTTCTAGTAAATTTTAATATTATTAAAAAAAATTTAATCAAAATTCATATAAATTTAATATATATGAAATCTTGTATCGAGTTAAGCTATATTGATTAAAATGAAATGAAGGGAGTATTTATAATTGATTTTATGAAGTTAAAAGGGTTATTAAAAACGTGTTCATATGAGTTGTGATCTTGATATTATTGAGTTTTCGTATCAGGTTGTTGGATATGGAAAAATATCCGTATGATACTCTCACTATGATTTTTGATATTTATTTTATTGATACTCTCACTATCGATTTGAACATAGAGAAAAGAAATCAAGCATGCAATTCTACATGTTATCACTTGGGTGGGTTGTTTCAAGTTTCAACATCCATGGAGCTCCAAAACATACTGATACTGTATAAGATCTTGCGTTACCAAAAATTTAATGACATGGACGATTTAGATAAGTTACCTGAAACACATCTAATGATTACTCCACACATATGACAGTTGTATACTTGATAATCATATAAATACACGATCTTTGCTCCTAAAACTAATTAAGAAGAGTATACATTATTCTCACAAACTCACAATTAAAGCAGTTCCAAGACACACCTCGGGAATCTACAACTTCAAAACTCAGAACCCAACGAATCATGGACAACATCAAATCCTCCAGATTCCACCCCTATAATTCTCTTCATCCCACGAACCCTAATCTATCAGACCACGAGGGCTCTTCTCAAATTCAAAAGGGAACTCGAATCTTACCTTCAACAAGAGATTCGAATCTAGCCGCAGGTCACCGACTTGAATCCGATCGGATAGGGTTTAAGAAGGGTTTGGGGGATGCCATTTTGTGTGCCTTTTTCGTACTATGAAGAACCCTCTGGCAATCTGGACAAAAATGAATGCAAAATTGATATACAACCCGAGTGAGAGAACGATGAAAATGATAAGTCACCATGAGACTATAGTTTAAGTTTCAGTTTCAAACATTATCAATATAACAATATATCTATTCAATATCGCAATGTGACTTATCGTGCTATGACAACATCGCTGCGATGACCGTTGTGGTCTTATAGTACTAGTTTGTTATCTTCGCTTTTGTATCGGTCTATGTAATTTTGTACAACACACCAGTAAGTGTAAACCAAATAAGAAAACGAATAGTTGGTGCATTGATACACAAGTTTCAATTTTCTGTTAAGACATACAAATCAGCAGGCTCGATTCCTCGAAAACAAGCATAATATTGTTCAGCTGATCCAGAAACTTCAAACCATACAAACACGGAAAAACAACTCCATAAACGGGATGGGCGAAATGGAACTACAAAGCATTGAAGGCAGACTCTAGTTGTCTTCATCGCGGAAGATATGAACCCTGTAATGGTTATGTCCGCCTTGCATCATCTCAAACACGCAGACATCGCCGATCTTCAAGTGATTTTGCCTCACAAATTCGTTCCAGCCCCATGTGAACTTCATGTGCAACAGTCTTCCCCCGATGGCGTACCCAACTCTCCAGCGTTTGTTACTTCCTACTGGATGCAGCACAGTGGACTTGTACACTTTCTTGGCAAGGAATTTCTTGCCATGGGAAGAGGGTATACGCTGCACAAACATAATACTATGATCACATAATTCATAATCTTGGCCATAGTAACGGATATGAGATGTCGGACATTTACCACACCACATTTGTTGATAACATAAGATGGACGCATGACGATCAGGAAAGACGGGAATTTGGTTCTTGTTGACGGTGCGGCGGTGGTGCCTCAAAATCAAAACTGCGTGGTTTCTCCGCGTAACTTCCCCGCGTTCGTCTTCGCGTCCTTCCCCACGTGGTGCTGAGTATAAGAAGGATTTAAGAGGAGAGGAAGAATGAAGCAAGGAAGAGGAACAGAGAGTCGGGAGAGAAAGAGCCAAGGGGATTTGAGTAGGAGAGGAAGAGATAAAGGAGAGATAGAAAAAAGAGAGTTAATATTCACATATACACATAAAAATATATTGAGGGATTAAGGGATTTGTTTTAGAGATTATTATCTCTATTCCTTATTGTGAGATTCTTAATATTTTGAGTGTATCTCCTTTTGTATTTCCTCATTTGGTTAGTGGATTCTTTATCGTCGGCGATCGCCCGTGGTTTTTCCCGCAAGGGTTTTCACGTAAAAATTTGTCTCATTTATTTTTGCGCACTCGTTATTGTTTGTGTTTATAATTAACGGATCCGTTCGTAACAAACTGATATCAGAGCATGGAACGTTTCAATCCTTATTTCCTACACCGGGTTCGCCCACGTAGGTTTAGGAACGAACATTGTTAAGTTCGGGACTTAAGTTATATTTTTTTGCGGGTCAGTTTTCGTTTTTTTTTTTCCACAAAAATTAATTTTTTCCCTCGGTGAACAGTGCTGCACAGTGTCGCGATATACTGAAACAGTGTTTCCGACAAGAACAGTGTTTCGGGAAAAATTTCGACGCCTATGAAATTTGATGTGGAAAAATTCCATGGCACAAACAATTTTGGACTTTGGAGAGTCAAAATCGTTGCGCTATTAACCCAAGAAAGAATCGAGGAGGTTTTGAAAGGGGTTGATAAGTTACCAGCAGAAATGAAAGACGAAGACAAGATGAAGATGGATAAGAAGGCACATACAGCTTTTCAGCTGTGTTTTTCTGATGACGTTCTTCAGAACGACCTGCCGGAAAAATTTGCCAAGACTCTTTGGGATAAACTGTCCAGCTTATACATGAACAAATTTGTTGCTTCTCGTTTGTACATGAGACAGCGTCTCCATTCTTTCAAAATGAAAGAATCCACTACCTCACTGGAAAAGC
>JAOVYX010001280.1:0-12788 GCA_035668315.1 Drosera spatulata | reverse complement strand
GAAAAGTATAGAAATTGAGTGATTAGCAAACTTTAGTCTAAGATTGTTCCAATATGCATCAAGGTTGATGATTCGTCTATTTGGAAAATGAGCCTGCAATGTGTGTATAGCAAGGCTGGTCTAGAAGGAATGCAACATAGTTGGAAACATTGAGGTCATGAGTAATAGGACAGCAAGGCTTGAGCATTTGAACATGTACAGCAAGGAATGGTTAAGCGTGGAGACCTTCTGTATAAAGAGTTATTACAATGAGGCATGAAATACAGCAAAGCTGAGTGAAGCAGAAGAGTTCAGATGAAGACAAGTTTCACAAGATACTTTTGCACAGTATCAAAGACCTTTCTGCTTCAGGAATAGAGGTCACAGGTGAGGCAAATTGCTTCCGGGAAAGCAAGAAAATGACATTCCAAGAAAGGACAAATTCAACAATGGCTATTTCTTTAGAGTTGCCAATAAATACCAGTGGATGATTTCCAGAAAAATAATTTAACTGATCTTTTATAATTTTCTATGAAATTAAAATTAAGGGGAAGGGGGTTGTTCAGTCTAAATCCCTAATGTATAGAAATTAAGTGATTAACAAATTTTAGTCTGTGATACTTTCAGTATGCACGAAGGTTGAGGACTTGTCTGTTTGAAAATTGAGCCTGCAATGTGTGTGGCAAGGCTGGTTCAGAAGCAATGCAGCAAGTTCGCAACATTGAGGTCATGAGTAAAGGGAAACAAAGGCTTAAGCATTTGAATATTTGCAGTAAGAAATGGTTAAGCGTGGACACCTTCTGAATAAAGGATTACTATAACAAGGCATGAAGTGCAGCAAAGCTGAGAGAAGCAGAAGTGTTCAGATGAAGACAAGATTCACAAGGTACTTTTCCATAGTGTCAGCGCCCTTTTTGCTCCAAGAACAAAGGTCACAGGTGAGGCAAAGTTTTTTCCAAGAAAGGAAGAAAATGATGTTTCAAATGTTTCAAGGAAGGATGAATCCAACAACGGCTATTTCTTTGGAGTCGCCTATACATACCAGTGGGTGATGCCAAGAAAATAACCTTTTTGAATCTCCAACGCTTTGAACTGAACTTTGTAGTAAAACCTTGAAGTAAACATTTCTGTGAAGTTGATTGCTTAAGATCTGATCAAGCAATTTGAAAGCAAGCTCGTGCAGCAAGAAAGAATAGTAAATCCCTAATGTATAGAAATTGAGTGATTAGTAGACTTTAGTCTGTGATAGTTTCAGTACGTATAAAGGCCGAGGACTCGTTTGTTTGAAAAGTGAGCCTGTAATGTGTGTGCAGCAAGGCTAGTTCAGAAGAATTGTAGCAAAGTTGGCAACATTAAGGTCATGAGTAAAGGGACAACAAGGTTGAGCATTTGAACATCTGCAGCAAGAAATGGTTAAGCTTGGACACCTTCTATGTAAAGGGTTACTATAGTATGGCATGCAGTGCAGTAAAGCGGAGTGAAGCAGAAGAGTTCAGATAAAGACAAGATTCTTAGGGTACTTTTCCATAGTGTCAGCGTCCTTTTTGCTTTAGGAACAAAGGTCATGGGTGAGGCAAAATTGTTTCCAGGACAGCAAGAAAATGATGTATCAAGGAAGGATGAATTCAACAACGTCTTATTTCTTTGGAGTTGCCTATAAATACCAGTGGGTGATGCCAAGAAAAATAACCTTTTTGAATCTCCAATTCTCTGAACTAAACTTTGTAGTAAGGCCTTCAAGTAAACATTTCTGGGAAGTTGATTTCTTAAGATCTGATCAATCAATCGGAAAGCAAGCTCGTGTAGCAAGGAAGAATAGTACAAGTGTTTGTAAAACAAGATCAAGGACCTGCTTTGAGTCCTGCTAGGAGAAGAATAGTTCTTGATAACTAGATTTTTGTGTGTTTTACACATTGTAAAGAGACTGGGTTATTGTGAGCCTAAACAATCACACTTAGTACTATCCTCTTGATATATTACACTAATTGTCAAGGGATATAGCCGTATTTTAGCTATATTGTTTAACAAGTATAAAAATCCAATGTCTATTACTTTACTGCTTTCGGATCATTTAACCCTACTGTTAATCAACTTCAATACAAGACTAAGTTTAAAAAGGACCAACATTACTATAGTAAGGTTCCACATTACTGCAATAACCCCTAACAACTTTACTGTCAAACTAATCTCATTTGTTTTAAAGTAATTTTCGAAAAAGCGATGATTCAACCCCCCCCCCCCCCCTCTAGTCTTTACTACAATAATATTAGCACCTTTAATTGGTATCAGAGCCTAACTTTCTAGGCCTAACAGCTTTTGAAAAGGAACTCTACTTGTTTAGCTTGCTAACAGAATGCCAAGCGCCAGAAAAGTCATTATTCCTTACGATGCTCATCCTCCTCTCTTCAAGGACTATAAATTCAATCACTAGAAGGCCAGAATGATGTTTCACTTTGATCAGGCCGATGAGAGGATGAGAAAAACCATTCTTGAGAGAAGGTTCATTCCCATGGGGCTATCATTGAATCTAGATGACAACGAAAAACTGGTTCCAAAGCAAGAAAAAGATTTCTCTGAGAAAGATAGAGAACAGATTCAAGTAGATCGTCGTGTCTTAGGGATCCTTGTGAAATCCCTAGATAGTGATATGCTTGAATCGGTCATACACTGTAAAATAGCAAAGGACGCATGAGATGCCTTGATCTTGAGAAATGACAGAACTGATGAAATCAGATAAAATAAGTTGAATCTTGATATCCAGTAATATGAGCTGATCAAGATGAATGATAGAGAAACTTTGACTAAGTCCTTTGGCAAATTAATTTTCTTGTCAACACATTGAGGGACTCAGGAGAGAATATTGGTCCCTAAAATGTCAATCTGAAGTTTCTGAGGTGTCTTATGCCTGAGTGAGACACCAAGGTTACTACAATCAGGGAGTCCAGAAAAATGAACCAAACCACTCTTTCTAACTTGTATGGTGTCTTACTTACTTGCATCTAGGAGATAGAGCAAAGAAAAGATCAAATGATGGAACGAAGCACGAAGCACATCTCCCTCAAAGCCTACATGAATGCCCTAAGGCATGTAGCAACTAGAAAAGGCTGCTACAGAAGAGTCTTTCGATTCACAATAAGAAGCATCAAGTGAGGAGCTGGTCATGCTAAGCAGAAGATTCAGAAAATACTTAAATAAGAAGGGCAGACAAAGACAAGGTTCCTCCTCACCAAAGGAAACCTCCCTCTAACCCTGCTGCAAAGAAGAAGCCTGAGGAGCAACAACAAAGGAAGCCCTTCAGAAAAAGAATGCTCTTGCAGCAAAGACTTGGAGTAAGACTGACTCGAATGACAAAGATGCACTTTAGAAACTGACTCGAATGACAAAGATGCACTTTAGAAACCCCCTCCAGAACACCAAAGTCACTCATATGCCTAATGGCTCGTAACAATGATGAGGCATATGATCTTGGCATTGACACTATCTCTTAGGAAGAGATGAGAGAGATTATTCTCGAACTCACCGAGAAAATCTATAACCTGAATATAAATTTCAAGGTTCTCATTGTGGAGAGAAACAAACAGAATGAAGAGCTTGCAGTAGCCAATGAAAGGGTTGTTGAAGTTGACAAGCTTGAACTCTATTCTCAAAAAGTCCAAGAGGACTATAAGTCAATCTCTGGACTTCTTGAAGTCACTGAAGCTGTGGTCATTAACCTCAAGAAGGAAAATAAAGAACTTAAACTTCATTTTGACAAGTGGAATGGAAGAACTAGTGATTTCATGGAAATTCACTTTGTTCAAGACAAGAACCCTAGGGCTGGTCTCGACTCTAGCAGTAAGGTTGAGATTCCTGAGGAGCCTTAACCTATCAAATCATCATCCATAAAGGTGATGGGTAAACCCATTGCACCTAAACTCCAGGAGAAGAAGCAATCTCCCTCCACTAACCAATCTAGCTACCCTTCCGTAAGGGGACAACTGAAAAGTTCTTATTCTGCTCTCCAACCACAGTAGAAAAGTACTAGTAATGTTAGACGAGGAAGACCAAGTAGAAGAAAGGAACCTCAACTTTCCTCAAGCCCTTCTACTTTTGGTTGTGTGTATTATCCTCCCATAGGAGCATGGAATCAACCATTACCAATCCCAGTTTGTGGCCAACACACAATCCATACCCTACTTCACCATGGGAGAGATGGTACCCTGGTGTACCACCAATGCAATAATGTGAACCTTTCTGCACTACTGGAAGTAGAAGAGTTCACAAGCTACAGCACACAAAACCTATCATTGAACGACCCCACCCAAGAAATCAACTTGGGTCTGAGTACCTAAGACCAACTAAGAGGGACTCAAATCTTGGGGACCAAAGATCAAATACTGAAATATCTTGTAGGAGCATCAAACCTAACATAGTAACTGGATAGTAGATGCTCAAGGCATATGACTGGATGCAAGGCCTTACTATCAGATTTTATAGAAGAAGATGGTCCCCAAGTAATCTTTGGTGGTAGTAAGGCAGGAAAGACTAAAGGCTGTGGAACCCTAGGTATAGGTTCATTAGTCTTTAGACATGTGGCTTATGTTGAAGGACTGAATCATAACTTATTATCCATAAGGCAATTATATGACAAGGGTTATAACGTAAATTTCACAAAAGGCCTGTATGAAGTAAGGGATCTCAATTCGAATGAGATTAAGTTTATTGGGAAAAGGCATGGCAATGTTTATGTTGTACATTTTTTGAACTCTTCTCCCAATGGCACTACTTGTTTCCACACGAATGAAACGGAAAAAACATCATGGCTCTCGCGTAGGAGACTGGCAAATTAAACTTTAAGAACCTATCTAAACTTGCAAAGACAAGTTATGTGCCTCCTGTTAACATGGGAAGCAAACTAAGGCAAGCTTCAAAAGCATCAATGCTGGCCAAACAGTAAGGGTGCTTGAGCGGACCTATTTGATCCAGTAGAGGTTGAAAGCCACAATAGGAAGAAATACACACTAATTATTCTAGATGACTTCTCTGGGTACACATGGGTATTCTTAATACACAAGAAAAGTGAAACATGTGATGTGCTAACTAGACATCTTAAGCAAATTTCAACTGAAAAGGGATTAGAGGTGGTTACAATATGAAGTGATCACGGAACTGAATTTGATCAGTATGGTTTGCAATGATCTTGGCATTAGACACAAATTCTCTACACCTAGGACCCCTCAACAAAATGGGTTTATAGAAATAAAAATAAAACCCTAATAGAAGCTTCTAGAACCATGCTGAATGACTCTAAGTTAGCTAAATGCTATTGGGGTGACACTGTAAATACTGTGTATGATGTTCTAAATAGATGTCTTGTATACTAACTGTAGAACAAGACTACATATGAACTACATAACGGAAAGACCCGATCTATAAGTTATTTTCAAGTCTTTGTATGTAGATATTTCATTCACATAAATGAGAAAGTGAACAATGGAAAATTTGGGTCAAAGGTAGATTATGGGATCTTTCGGGATACTCTTCTGTCAACAAGGTTTACAAAGTAGTGAATCAAAAGACTGATGTGATTGAGGAAACCATTCATGTATCTTTTGATGAGTCTAACCATGCAGATACACAGGAACACGATTAAGGAAATACAGTAGTGTATGTTGATATGAACGGTGAAAAGAATACAGAAGAGCAACACACAGTAGGGGAAACCGCAGAAGAGTCACCAACAGTAGAGTCTCAATAAGTTGCTCAAATAGAACAAGAACAACAAATGTCAACTGATGATATTGGAAAGAGAAGGAGACAATGGGAAGATGATCATCCAAGTGAATATATTATAGGTGATGCAAGGGATCCAGTAAGGACTAGAAGGGCTACTGCAGAAGAATGTCTTTCTGCGTGCTTCATTTTAGAGATAGAACCTAAGAAAATTGAGGAAGCCCTTAAGGATAGCAACTGAATCAATGCCATGCAAGAGGAGCTTAATGAATTCAAAAGAGATGAGGTATGAAATCTAGTTCCCAGACCTAATAACTATCCTATTGTAGGATGCAAATAGGTATTTAGAAATAAGAGCGATGAAAATCGAATAATTATTAGAAACAAAGCAACACTTGTTGCCAAAGGGTACTCACAGGAGGAAGGTATTGCCTATGATGAAACCTTTGCTCCTGTGGAAAGACTTGAAGCTATAAGGATGTTCTTAGCATATGCTGCACATAAGGACTTTAAGGTATATGAAATGGATGTTAAGAGGGCCTTTCTGAATGGATAATTGCAAGAGGAAGTATATGTAGAACAACCACCTATTTTTGAGGAAAATGAATATCCTGAGTTTGTATATAGACTTGACAAAGTCCTTTATGGCTTGAAACAAGCTCCAAGAGCTTGGTATGAAACGTTGTCAAGTTTCCTTATTGATCATGGATTCAGTAGAGGAAAGGTTGATACAACTCTTTTCATGAAACAACATAAGAATCACACTTTACTGGTTCAAATGTATGTTGATGATATATCTTTGCAGTACAGATGAGAAATTGTGTGATAGATTTGCTAAGCTAATGACCTCAAAGTTTCATATGGATATCATGGGTGAACTCAAGTACTTTTTGGGTCTTCAAGTGCATCAAGGTAACAATGGAATTTTAATATACCAATCAAAGTATCTTAAGAACATGATTAAGAATTTTGTTTAGAAAACACCTCATCAATGAAGAGTCCAATGAGCTCAACCCTGAATAGACGAAGATGAATATGGGAAGTCAGTTCAGCATAAACTGTATAGAGGCTTCATTGGATCGCTGCTATACCTTATTGCCAGCAGCCCTGATATCATGATTTCTATGTGTGTTTGTGCTACGTATCAACCCAACCCTAAGGAATCCCACCTTACTGTAGTCAAGAGAATCCTGAGATATCTCAAGGGGACTCCTGAGTTAGGGTTATGGTATTCTACGGATTCAAGGTTAGAACTAATGTGGGTTCCTCAGATGCTGCCTTTGGAAGTTGCAAAATAGATTGAAAGAGTACAAGTGGATCATGTCAATTTCTTGATTCAAGATTGGTGTCATGGTTTGGTAAGAAACAATCAACTGCTTAAACCTCTACCAGAGAAGCCGAAAATGTTGCTGTGGCAAGCTGTGTTGCGCAGATCCTCTAGATGAAGTACAACTTCTTGACTATGGTGTAAGTATCCTTAAAACTCCTATCCATTGTGATCATACTTCTACAATTGCTATGTCTGAAACTCTTGTGTTTCACTCGAGGAGAAAACACATAGATGCAAGATATCATTTTATAGGAGATCATGTGTAGAAACATAACGTTAAGTTAGAGTTTATTCCCAATGAGAGTCAAGTAGCTGATATATTTATCCAACCCTTTGATGAATCCAAAGTTGTCTACCTTAAAGGAGAATTGGACATGATAGACCTAAATTCCTAAAACAATCATCCCTGTGATTGAATACCTTAAAACTAGAGAAAGGTTTAACCTTACTGTAGCAATGTTTGAAAAATTACCTTATTGCAGTAATGTATAACCCTACTGTAGTAACGTACGTGGAATTGTGTGTTGAACAATCACATCATAACTGTGCTGATTCCTAATGGCAAAATTACAACCACATATAACTCACCACCTCTTCACTACCCAAAAGTAAAAACTTCACTTTGCTATAAATAGGTAACCCATACACAAAATATATACCTTTCACGCTTACTCTACTGCAAATATACACACTTTCTCTAAAATCTCTCTAACTCTCAAATTTTCTTTATCCCAAGTTTGAAAATGGAACACAAGTTCTCTAAGTCACAAAAATCACAAAAAACACAATAGTCCTCTGAGCAATACGAAAGCAAGTTTCAGATTGGATTTGTTCTTGATTTTGAATCACTTAACCTGACAAGCGACGAAATCAAAGAAATTTTTAGCCTTTTTTGCATGTACGATTAGATTATGTGCAGAGACATAATGGACAAATCCTTTTGGGAATGGTGCAAGAGTTTTTTTAAAGTGTTACAACAACCAATATCTCAATAAATTGCATAAATACTTCTAAGGCTGAAATGCACAAGGAGAACATAGAACAACAAATCAGTCTGTGAGACCTCATTAACAACACAATTACAGAATATATTGAACGCCTTATAGACACTATCGAGATAAAGCCATCTACCATCACAGATGACATTGTTGTGCTCAGAGTACTAATGGAGAAGAATCAATCCAAGAATGATGCAGCACTCTATTCCCTTTCATTGATGACAGCAACTCGGGGGAGAGTCTACAACAACAACAGGCCAGACAGCATAGTGCCTTTCACTTTCATTGATACCTCAAAGGAAAACAAGTACTTTACTCAATCAAGCTCTAGTTGATCTTCAAGAAGAACGGGATGACAATCAGAGGATAGAGCAAAGCATCATGAGCAGCCTGGCCTCCTTCAATCAAGCATTGGATCAGAGTCTGAGGCCTACGTAGCAAGGTCAAAGGATATCCATACCAAGAACGCAAACAAATTCAAGCAGTGGTACTGTTCGTCCAAGGACTCAACTGAAGAGAGGGAGAGATATTGATGATTCTATTGCTCCAAAGAGAAAAAACCAGTGGAGCATATAAGCCGAATTGTGTGTCTCTAACTTATGTAAATCTTTTCTTTTCTATATGGTTGTATATAAAAGAAGAAGATCTCTTTACTGTTTAGATAAGGATTTCCTATCACTAATTTAGGGGGAGATAGTTGAATCTAAATCCCTAATGCATGGAAATTGAGTGATTAGCAAAACTTTAGTTTAAGATAGTTTCAGTATGCATCAAGGTGGACTCGTCTGTTTGGAAAGTGAGCCTGTAATATGTGTATAGCAAGGCTGGTTCAGAAGGAATGCAGCAAAGTTGGCAACAATGAGGCCATGAGTAAAGGGACAGGAAGGCTTGAGCATTTGAACATCTACAGCATGGAAGGATTAAGCCTGGACACCTTCTGTGTAAAGGGTTACTATACTAAGGCATGAAGTGTAGTAAAGCTGAGTAAAGCAGAATGGTTCAAATGAAGGCAAGATTCACAGGGTAGTTTCGCATAGTGTCAGCATCCTTTTTGCTTTTGGAAAAGTGATGTGTGCATAAACACACGTATTCTGTGAATTTGATTGCTTAATAGCTGATCAAGCAATCTGAAAGCAAGCTCGTTCAACAAGGAAGAATAGTACAAGTGTTTGGTAAACAGGATCAAATAGTTGTTTTTAGTCGTGATAGGAGAAGAATAGTTCTTGGTAATTGGGTTGCTATGTCTCTTACACATTGTAAAGGGACTGATTGATTGTGAGCCTAAGCAATCACACTTAGTACTATCCTCTTGACATATCACAAGGGAAGGCTGGAGTAAGAGATATAGCTGTATTTTAGCTATATTGCCTAACCACTATGAAAATCTAGTGTCTATTACTTTACTGCTTTCAGGCTATTTAACCCTACTGTTAATTAACTTCAACACAAGATTAAGTTTAAAAAGGACTAACATTGCTGCAGTAAGGCTCCGTATTACTGCAATAATCCCTGAACAACTTTATTGTCAAACTAATCTTATTAGTTTGAATATAATTTATAGAAAAAAGAGTATTCAATCCCCCCCTCTCCCACCTTAATCTCTACTACAAGCATATTAGCACCTTCAGGGGTGTTGTTGAAAGGAACGAAAATAATATAAAGATATAAATTTGACTAAGTATAGTTTTAGATTTGTCGTTCTTGAGAAAGTTGAACCAAGTTGATAAAAGTGTATAGCATATGTAATTGTCACTCGTCATGGATTTTAATCATTGACTAGAATTTTCATATCATGTTCATTTGTGATAAGTGTTAGTTACAACTAAATAAGAATTGTCGAGTATTTCCATTGGTCACCATTAAGCATGACAACCAAACTAACATAATTACTCTATGTCAAAACAAGAATATAACATACAATAGATATGTTACATTATAAACTTTTCTTAACACCTTATTATAATGACCTAACAAAGATTAGCCCCATATCATATTCAATTTCACATGTACATAGGCTAACTAAACAAGAATGACATTAGTCTACAATTTGCTACTAATATTAATCAAATAAGACTGATTAACTGCATACATGCATCCTCATTGTAACTAGGTAGCTAATCCAACTACATTAAGTGAGCAATTATGGATGAATCAACATATGAACTTGATACCATAACAATAGAACAATGAAACTAATAAGATCAAATAACATGTCTCATAAAATCCATGAACATGTTCCAATTACTAAGCCATACTAGAGTTCTACTCTACGATCGTCATAACATGCAACCAAAAATATATCAAACGATCAATATAAATCATTACAAAATACAAATAAAAGTAGGAAAGATAGAACCCTAGACCAATGAAGTTTAGCCTTCAAAGAGTTGACAATGATCTCCTTGATGAGTGAAGTTCAACAAAGCAAAGCTCTCAATCCTCCTGGTAGTTCTCTCGATGATCGAAGGTAAGATAGAAACTTGAACATAGTCGATGCCTTCTCTCTCTCAAAACTGATGTAAGACTGATGAATTGTGTGTTAATCTCCAAAAATAGGCCATGGATATATATATAAATAGGGCAAGGAAAAATAACAAATTTCCCATAAAATAGCAAGATAAGATAAAATCATTCGAAGATAGTGCACGGGCTGTGTACACTATACACGGCCATGATCTTTAACAAATCAGCATACTTTGTCGTTTTAACTCCAAATAAGCTATAAACACGTCCTAAACTCTATAAAATCATCGAGCAACTCGAGAAAACAATAACAAAACTCTACATATGTAGCTGACTATCCGAAATGCTTCAAACTCCTTATATCTATAACGAAAACACAAACAGTAAAACTAAAACGATGAACAAAAGGACTCTCTAAATAATAAAAGGAACTAAAACGACTCAAACAGCTACAAAATTCTTCAGAAGCAGCTCAGTAATAAAAAATACAATCTAAGAAGTATTTTAACTCTCCCATGAGGCTCATTTGGAACTTAGTCTTCATTAGTGCAGCAAACCTCTCACACTGTTTACCATTAGTGCAACAAAAGATAATATCATCTACATATATTTGCACTAAGAGTGTATGTTCTTTGTGTTTCTTGAGAAATAAGGTAGTATCTACCTTTTCTCATTGAAAGCCATTATCACAAAGAAAGGTTGAGAGAGTTTCATACCATGCCCTTAGAGCCTGTTTCAGTCCATATAAGGCTTTGTCAAACCTGTATACATAATCAGGATGCTCATACTCTTCAAAACCTAGTGGTTTCTCAACATAGACCTACTCTTGAAGCTTTGCATTGAGAAATGCACTTTTCACATTCATTTGAGAGACCTTGAATCATTGACGTATAGCGTAGACAAGGAATATCCTTATTGCTACAAGTCTTGCAATAAGGGAAAAAGTTTCATCAAAATCTATTCCTTGTCAAATGGATAGAGGTTTTATCTCCAATGATAACATCCTGAGTATGAGCTTTTATCCATATTCTCTCGTCTTGTGTTTCGTCGATCAGGTTTCCTCAAGTTGTTGCTAGACTACAGTAGGCTCTTCCTCTGCTGCGTCACCTTTTCTTTCTGTATCAAGTACAAACGGTTCTTCTTTTACTACATTGTCTGACTTCTGTTATGCAGTTTGTTCATCATCTATGCATACACATTCCTCATTGAAGATATCAGCAGCACAAGGAGAACTAATAATTTCCTCAAAAGAAACGTGTACTGATTCCTCTACTAATCCTGTTCTCTAATTGGAAAACCTAAAAGCTTTGCTTATAGTAGTATCGTAGGAAGATTCCTTCATCTGATTTTGGGTCAAATTTTTCTAAGTGCTATTTCTTATTATTGTGATAGTACTTGACAATTGCTATCTTTCCTTTCAACAACTCATAGGGGGTCTTCTTATGTAGCTTATGCATCAGACACCTATTTGGGACATAGCATATAGTGTTTACTGCATTAGCCCAATAGCTTTTGGGCAAGTCTACATATGAGACCATTGTCCTGGCTGCTTTTATCAGTTTTCTATTTTTTCTCTCAGCCACACCATTTTGTTGTGGTGTTTTAGGTGCAGAAAAGTTATGTGTAATGTCATGATCAAATTCTGTGCCATGATCACTCTTAATGACAGTCACATCAATCCCCCTTTTGTTTTAAACCTGTCTTAGGAATCTGTTCATGGGATAAACAGACAGTTGTCAATGTCAGTACAATACAATCACGAGTTATAATCCTCTAAGCCTTATAAAAGAGGATTATTTCCACTTTGAGAAGATTGACGAGAATTGTGAGATTCATTTTCAAGCTAAGAACACTCTCAAGTTGGTTAGCAATCGTTCTCAAGAGCTGGGTTGATAATTTGACGGAAGGAGTTCACTAGTTTGCTTCAAGAACACAAGCTGCAGCAAAGTCATCATTCGATCTGTAAAAATTCTAGGTTCTTGCCTTAGCGAGTTGTAGACTTGTAAGGAGTTTCTTTGTAAGCCAAAAACAAAGAGATAGTAAACTCAGCTCTTGTCTTGACTACACTGGTCACCAAGGGAAGACTAAACTAAGCCATCATTGATCATTTGACAATGATTATCTGAACCAGTATAAATCATTGTGTCCATTATTAATTTTCTTTTCATATCTTACAACTGTTTGAATGGAACTTGGACTAGAGTCTCGTTTATAGACTAGTTTCACAAGTCTACAGTAGACCTAGTACATACTAGCCACGACAATTGCACTAAGTTTGTAAAGAAATTTTTAAAATAGCCTATCAC
>JAOVYX010001279.1:0-12788 GCA_035668315.1 Drosera spatulata | reverse complement strand
TTCCAAAATCATTTGAAAACTCATTTTTTTTTATGAAAATGTTTCTGTTTTTCATAAATACTACGCATGATTTGGGTATGTAACCCAAACTCACTGCGTCTCTCGCGTGTAATTCGGTTTATTAAACCCTCACTTACACGCCAAAGGTCCCCCTACAGAGGACAGCCTTTCCCCAATTGGCCAATATCCTGGCCTGCGACTTATTGTCGTTGCGCACATAAAGAGAACCACACTTGTCCTCTTAACATTTGACCTAGTCATGTCTACTTTGAACACTCTCAGAGACAATGAACTCGATCCCAAAGGACCTACAAATCGACCTCAACAATGACAACGGACTTGTTCGGTTAACTTTGTTTTGTTATTATATTCGTTGTATTGTTCCTCAGAACTCGATTCCACGCTCAATACAACATATAACACATATTTCAGAGTAAAGATAGCATAAAAAGATTATACATAGTTCACATACAACGCATTTAACATTTCAATCAAGCTCTAACATAAACCCTAGGAAAAACCAAACCCCAAACCCTACATCATATGTCAAAAAAAAATATAAAAACAATCATTTCCGATCACGATTTTAATGTCAAGGTTAATTTTGCAACCCGAACCCCCCATGGTATATTTAGTTCTATTAGTGCATGAATCCCGTGATTAAGATCAATTCAACGTTTCACCACACCAAACACGCACACATATAACGAAAGTTCATCCTAGGCATTTAGGGATCATAACGAGCATTATTTTACGTCCGCATGTTCCCATGCATAATCACTAACAAAACCCTAGTTTCGTCTATCGTATAAGTTCCATAATTAAGTATAATTTCTCATATCGCACATCAAGCATACACATATTCAAAATAGTACGTCCATGATCCCTTTTAAAGTCGTTATTAGCATAAGTTGGTGTCTTCTATCCCAATGCATGCATCCATGTATTGAATAACGAAACCTTAGTTCCGTTATTGTCTCAAAGCTTCTATTAAGCAAATAAGCATATCATCGTCTTCCTGTCGATACCCTCTACATCATAATCATCATAACACATCATACTGATGAAATAATAAGCATGATTTGGATCGAGAGGGGTTAGGTTACCTTTGAAGCGTGTTTAACCCTAGTTTTTACTTAGGGTTAAAGAATCCCTTAGAAACCCTAAAACCTTTGACACCCGAAGTCATCATCCCGCTGTCCTGCCTTCTTCACCGTCGTGTCCCCGCTGTCGTCACCGCCGGTGGCCGGAATGTCGCCGAAAATGCTTCGTTAAGCCGTTTTAAAGCTTGTTTACATAGCACCTTCGACACCCATTACACCCAATGTCATCAAAACACATCGTCTTCCTCTGCCACACGTTTCTCACTGTTGCCCACCGGACTTTGGTCGGAACTTGGCCGAAAAACCCCGTTATGGCACTTTAAGGTTCATTTACGTCCAAATCTCGAAACCAAAGGCACCCAAGCCTCACCCCCTTCATCATCCACTTTTTACCACCCCTCTGAACACGTTGGTGGCTGGAGAACATGGCCGGAGTCTCTGGTTTCGCCAGAAAGTTGCTATTTTATGTTTTTCTCGGTTTATGCATAACATCCTTGCGCATGGCCATGTTAATCTTCTCTGCATCGTTCCTACTTCATTCGACGCTCTCTGGTGATCGTCAGGAAAGTGGCAGCGACGTCCAAGACGATGGTGACGTGAGGGCGGCAAGGCGACAGGAAGACGATGAAGTACAAGACACGGCGGCTGTTCCTTTTGTTTGCGTTCGTGGTGGCCGGCTACTAGCTTGTCGTGGTCTCCCTCACACATCGATGATCATAGTGTGAGTATGGAGGAGCGATGGGGTTGTCGGAGTAAGTGGTGGTGGCGCAAGGCGGCGCGCGAAGGAGGATGGCCGCGGCTCTCTCTTGATTTTTTCCTTTTCTCCAGTTGCTTTAGGGATGATGGCGGGGTGGTGGTGGTTGAGTTGATGGCAGTGGGTGGCGTGGTGGAGGGAGTTGGTGTCGTGGATGGTGACGGAGCTTGGTGCGCGGGTAAGTGGAGTCCATGGCCGATACATATGGTGTTGGTAAGTGGAAAGTAGAACAAAACAAAAAAAAGGAGGGAAAGGATTTTAAATTTTTTGGTCCCTCGTCAGTCTATTTTTATCTCAGTTTCGTAATAATAATCTTCCGTTAATTAATTCGTGTCGATTTAATCGTACTAAAAACGTTAATATCGTAATTCTTTTAACGATATAACTTTCTGAGACTAAAAACCGTTACGTTATAATATTATTAAGTTGATTCGTTCGTTATAATTAAACATGCGATCATAATGTCTCTCGATAATTAATTTTTGTCGATTTAATTATCCCAAATATTTTATAACAATATTTCGTTCAATAATCTCAAATTTTTAAGCTCAAACCTGAAGGAAGGTATTGACTATAATTGTAACGCCCCGGCCAAATCCTTGCTACTGGGTCGTCACCAAGAACCGCTCGTCAGGCTGACAACTGGCCCCACAGACCAACACTAGTCCTTTCAGTGCGTTTTGGTCTCACTCGCGCACACCCTGAGAAACTTCCCAGGAGGTCACCCATCCCAGCATTGCTCCGTGTTAAGCACGCTTAACTGCGGAGTTCTAAAGTGATGGGCTACCGAAAAGAAAGGTGCACCTTGTTGGTATAGGTAGTACAATCAAACCATTTAAGCATTTCCTTGGGGTATTACAATAATTAAGTTTTTTTTCCTGTAGTTAGACATACTCCTATTCGAGTTTTTCTAGCTTTGGTTGCTAAGTTCGACCTTGAACTTGAGCAAATGGATATGAAGACAACATTCTTACACGGTGAGTTAGAAGGGGAGATTTATATACGCCAGCCAGAGGGTTTTTTATTGTCAGGAATGAAAGACCGAGTCTATCTTTTGAAGAAATCATTGTACGGATTGAAGCAGTCGTCCCGACAATGGTATCACAGGTTTGACACCTTTATGGCAAGCATTGGATACACAGAAAGCCTGTACGATCAGTGTGTGTATCATCAGTAATAATCTGATGAGAGTCAGGTATATCTTTTACTTTATGTAGATGATATGTTGATCGCTGGTAAAGACAAGGCGACTATTGACAGGTTGAAGGCGCAACTCAGTAATGAGTTTGATATGAAGGATTTCGGCCCAGGAAAGAAAATTTTGGGCATGGAGATCGAGCGGGATATGAAACGTGGAGTCTTGACCTTGAGTCAGAAGAAGTACATTGAGAAGGTTCTAGACCGATTTGGCATGAAAGATGCCAAACCCATTTCTTCTCCCTTGACAGCGCACTTTAAACTATCCTTGGAGCTCTCATCAAAGACTGAGGACGAGGTGAGAAGTATGGCCTCAGTGTCTCATGCGAGTGCAGTTGGATCCCTGATGTACGCCATGGTATGCACTCAACCCGATTTGTCACAAGCAGTGTCAGTAGTCAGTCGTTATATGAGCAGGCCTGGTAGAGGTCACTGTCAGTCCGTGAAGTGGATACTTAGATATCTTAAGGATTCATCAGGATTGAGCCTCGTCTACGATGCAAGGCATGGTGGAGGCAGCAACAATATTGAAGGGTTTTCAGATTCAGACTATGCTGGAGATCTGGATCGTCGGAGATCACTTACAGGGTATGTATTCACTTTCTGTGGTGGGTTAGTTTCTTGGAAGGCAACTTTGCAGGATACTGTAGTCTTGAGCACTACAGAGGCAGAGTTCATGGCTATTGCGTCAGCTGTGAAGGAAGTAATTTGGTTGAGGAATTTGGCTTTTGACTTAGGTTTGAAGTAAGACAATACAGTGGTTCACTGTGACAGTTCGTCAGCAATTTATTTGACCCGTGACCAGATGCATCATGAAGGAACTAAGCACATTGACATGCGGTATTACTTCGTACGGGACGTTAAAGATGTCAAGGTGATCAAGATTGCTACTGCTGAAAATCCAGCTGATATGTTGATGAAACCAGTTCCTGTGTCAAAGTTTCGTCATTGCCTAAAGTTCTTAGAAGTGAAGGGCAGCTAGGCTCGTTTGAAGCGTAGGTGGAGGTTGCTCGACGTAATGAAATTGATTTGAGTCAAGATGGAGATTTGTTGATGATGATGCCTCAAATCACTTTCGTCATCCATGTGAGCGTGTCCGTGTTTTTCTCCGTGTGAGCGTGTCCGCGTTTTGTTCCATGTGAGCGTGTCCACGTTTTTGCTCTGTGTATAAAAGGGGAATGAGAGCAGAAACAAAGAAGCAGAGAGGCAGAGAAAGGAGAAACAAAGGGAGGATTGAGAGCAAGTGTAAGGTTGTGCATCAAAACAAGGAGCTCAAGCAGAGAGAAGAAGTGGTTTGGAGTTTTGGTGTGCACAAACACATTAAACGCATTAAAATGAAGGTGTTTAGTCACTTGTTAAGAGTTTTTGATACTCGTATTGCTTCTTTTGTATTTTCTCGTTTGACTAGTGGATTTTTCGTCGTCGGCGACCGCCTGTGTTTTTTTCTCACAAGGATTTCCATATAAAAATCTTTGTCTCGTTTATTTTGCGCACTTGTTATTGTTTGTGTTTATAATTAACAAATCTGTTCGTAACAGAACTTATGAAGACACTTACCTTTTGTGGGCTCTTAAGTTAAGTTTGAGATTTTGTTAGAGGTTATTCAAGGCACTCAAAAATAACATAAATTGCGCAGAAATGGTGCTGTGGGTGTGTTAGGATGTTATATAGTATAATAGGATAGGATTGGCTTTTGTTGAATCAGATCATAGATTAAACCGTAGAATTAGGATTCGAGCTATTTTCAGGTATCGTATACGATGAGTTCAGTTGCTATTGTGACATGTAGCATGTTATCACAGCTTTGATTTTGAGGGCGTCCTGTTCAGATATAAAGTACCTTTGCCATCATTTGCATTTCTAGAGTTTGTTGGGTGTACACGTTTGTTTGCTATGAATTTGAGGGAAATAGAATGACATCCTATACTACAGCTCATAGTACCAGCAAATTCTTGGGTTCGTTATGCTACTGTTGCATATCTATTTTCATTGATCCTGCTACACCATTTCCAGTGTCTTTTCTCTACATTGTCAAAAGTAATCATTCTGTGGCTGGATGGTCCTTAATTACCTACAGATGCTGTGAAATTTTTCTTGTGATGTGTTTGCATCTGCATGAATGTCGTGATTTTGTCTCTTTTCTTATAGCTCTGTCATGATTTGTGTTCATTGTGTTGTCTTTTTCGAAGATAAAAATAATGAACATAAGGCCCATAAGTAACCGACCTGTCTTCAGTGCCGGTGAGAGTCGTGAAACACTCGTGTCAATAGTGTCTTAAGCGAATTGGCTCTTAATTGATACTGTGGAGAGAGTATTTCGTTTCTCAACCTTTGCCGTGAGAAGGGTGCTTTGAAATTGGATCGAGTTTAGACGCACTGTATTAAAATGACCTGAGAAAACTACCACATGGTTGGATTTGGTGTTCGACTCAACCTTCTTCTTGAAGGTCTTGGGTTAGAATCCCACTAGTCTCAAAATCCAGGTTGATTACGCCCGTTGATTTCGGACAAAACTTTACCCGATGTTGATGGGGGCGTCTTATCAGTGTCCGGAGGATTAATCGAGATGCGCGCGAGTTGATCCGGACACCCTCGTAAAAAAAAAAAAAAAAAAAAGGCAACTTACTAGCCTTTAATCAGATTCAGAACCTGTGGTGGTAGCTGAGATATCTTATTGTATATATATGTGATTCATTGCAACTTGACAAAAAGCCATCGTTTTCCTTGTGAAAAAGCTTTTCCAGCCTCGAAATTGATTTCTAACTCCATTTACGTAGAAGCAATGTGGTGTGGTAAAATTAATATGGGAAATTCATTGCTTCATTTCCCTTTTCCCTTGCCCTACTAGCCAGAGTTGTTATTCTAATCCCTTGCATGCCGCTTATCAGGAATAAGGTATTCTGAGTGTGATTAACGAGAAAAAACCCATATAATTTATCCCTGTAGTATCTTTTCATGTACTGAAGTCCCCCTATTTTAGAGCGCCCCATTTAACTATGAGTGTTCACAAACGATTTGCGGTCTATGGAGAATCTGTTTAAGAAGTTTTCTTAGTCCTAAATAACCTTATTTGCTTCCGGGATTATGCTTGAACATAGACGGTGGGGTTAGACTTTAGAGAGTGCATAACGATGGGAGGAGTTGATAAACTTTAACGCCAACTGTGCACAGCTAACTCTTTGTAGTACCACTACTCTTTTACTGTTACTTATTGCCCCTAAATTTCATCTTGACTTTTATTGTCCCATTGCCTTTCCTGTCCATCCTCTTAACTTTTGGCCCTGCACTATAAATTGCTTCATTGGCTCACGCACCTCTCCTACTCTTGCTCTTCTTCTCTATCCCACACTAACTAACCATACTCACCTTCTCATTCTTCAATGGCTCCTTCAATGTTGTTCATGTCTATACCAATGCTGTTATCTAATATACTTGCCAGTTCATTTCTGCTTGTCTACGGTGGCAATTTCCACCAGGACTTCGACTTGACATGGGGTGATGGTCGTGGCAAGATTCTCAACAATGGCAGCCTCTTAACGTTGTCCCTAGACAAGGCGTCTGGATCTGGTTTCCAGAGCAAGAACCAGTATCTGTTCGGAAAGATCGATATGCAGCTTAAGCTCGTGCCCGGCAACTCTGCTGGCACTGTTACGACCTATTATGTGAGTGAGCATCACCTTTGCATCTTTTTATTATTGCATATGTCTAGATAACTTTGTTCATGCTGGTATGCTACTTGTGTTTACTTCATGGTTTTGGTCGTGAACATGGCTTATTCAGCTTTGTTCTATGAAGAGGTATTGTATATGATTTGTGTCGAAAACATGTATTTGTGTTTCCTACAAGGATGAAGTAGAATAATTAGTTGTTTGTGCTTGTATGCTGCTTATGTATAGTTCTAGATTCGTGCTGAGAATATTTTTTTAGTGGTAGTTCTTGGTAAGTTACATGAGGTTGAGAACTGTGTTCAAAGCTCCGCTCAGGTCTATATGTGTTGCACAAGATATGTTATCGGCCATCTCTTGGTCTCCCCTGACTCCTAAATCTCTCTATGTGTTGCAGTTATCGTCTCAGGGGCCGACTCACGACGAGATCGATTTCGAGTTCTTGGGGAACGTGACGGGACAACCATATATCCTTCACACCAATGTGTATAGTCAAGGCAAGGGCAACAGAGAGCAACAGTTCTACTTGTGGTTCGACCCAGCTGCTAATTTCCACACTTATTCCATGCTTTGGAATCCTCAGAGGATCATGTGGGTACTCTAATCGCGTATAATTAATGTTCAAAAAATTCTAGGGGAAAACAAGAATGGAAAAAGTTCACCAATGTTACATGCGAAGTGATTTTTGTTACACAGGCAAAATAATTTCGTTCAGATCACTAGTACGATAGAATAAATTGAATGGACCACTGGATGCACGTACCAAAAAGGCTGTCTACACTGCAGCGAATTAACTTGGTTCAGTTATGCGGGCCACTGGAAAATTCAGTATCATGTAGAAAAGGTCACCGTTGTCGTTGTCAGTCTATCTGTGCCTAGAAATGACTTTGTCCCTTTGGTACAAGTGAAATATCTTGGGGCCGAAACTGCCGTTGTAATGTCCTCGTGGTTGCTCAGTTGGTCGCGATGTTAATACAATACCTCACGGTTCGGCTCCAAGTCCTGGACGTAACATACTTTAGACAAATCTTATTGTTAAGAGTTTTTGGAGTTTGTTTTTATCTGAAGCATGAGCTTTTATATCCATCCATGTATCAAGGTTTACATGCTGTGCCCGTTAGAATCATCTTCGCTGCTAATTTGCTCAATGAGTTAATTGCTTAATTGTTTTGGGCAGTCTAGATGCAGTTCCGGCGACAATCACTTAAGTGCATGATTTCTTTGTTTTTCCAGCTTCTCCGTTGATGGTGTCCCGATAAGGGAATTCAAGAACTTAGAGTCCATCGGTGTGCCATTCCCGAACAAGCAGCCGATGAGGATGTACTCTAGCATTTGGAATGCTGATGAGTGGGCAACACAAGGTGGGCGTGTGAAGGCTGACTGGACAAAAGCTCCGTTCACCGCTAGCTACAGAAACTTCAATGGTGCTCAAGCCTGCATTTGGTCAACTGGAAAATCTTCTTGCAGCAATTCCACTTCTACAAAGTCATCTTCGCGGTCTAATTCGTCGTCAATGGGATCCCAAAACAGCCCTTGGTTAACCCAACAGCTGGACTCGCCAAGTCAACAGAGGCTCAAATGGGTGCAGAAGAAGTATATGATCTACAACTATTGCACCGACATCAAGCGCTTCCCTCAAGGTCTTCCTCGTGAATGTAACGCTACTACCGCCTCATGATCATTTTCGAGTACTGAAGTGTGATTTTGATCGGTGAATGTAGTGTCATGTAAATGTCGTTATGGTATAATTTTTTGTTAATTCCTCTAGAGGTTTGCAATGTAATGTCAAGTATATTGTAGTCGTCAAAGTAAAACTTATGTATACAGGTTGATCTATTGAAATCACTGTTGTTTGAACTATATGAAACTTGTATTGCAGATACGATCTTGCTGTAATATCACTATTCGATTAGCCATCGGATTATTGGTTATCACAGTTTGTTCGTGATCAAACAATAACTCAATGCTTTTTGTGTGTACTTCCGTTGTGTGTTGCATTGGACCTCGAGTCTGATTTTCTCAACGTCAGCATGAACACTTCTAACTTTGGGACTTCTTATGGGATGGAGACTTGAAGTTAAGCTCGAACATCTCCCTTGCCGCGTTCTCTTCACCCGATTCACCAGATAGAGATCTAAGCGCTCTCTACGGATCGGTCCATAGCTTGTTAACTAGTTGCAGCCTCCTCTTCTGCTTCGCTCCAGGCGGGATCACCCTCTCAATGTAGTACATTTCCCTCTCCTCTGGAGTCAACTTTGCGCTACGCGCAGGGAGTTAGCAAGTTTGATGGGCTCCGTATCATGGCCTCTCCTCTTTATGTGTCAAAAACCATGTGTGCAGAGAAACTGATGCATTTCTGACCCTCAAAACACATGGGCAAAAAAATTGTAAACACAAAACAACGACCAGTAAGGAGAAAAGAGCGCTTGATACGTGTGTATGTGCGCGAACTGCTTGTGTACGCGTGCAAGGGTTTGTATAGTCATATAATCCCGTCAAGTGCAGGACAGAGATGTCATATCTGAACCTTATCCTTATTTTTCAAAGTTAGGAAAAGGAAGACTTATTAATGAATTAACTCCATCTGATATGACCTTAGTAATTCACAAGCACTAATCTTAACATGTCCATGATTCAATGGTTATTTTTCTTGGCATATTTATAGATATTTTTTGGGAAAAAGATATAATAGAAAAGAAAAAAGAATTTCAGAAAATGAAAAGCACACAACAAATCAAAATCTTTTTTTTATTATTTCAATTATACATTTTCATGACTTCGATAATAATTGGTAATGTTTTAACTCAATTTGCTTAGTTTAACCCTTTATATGTTTAGTAATGTTGAACGTTTTTAATGACCAATATTAATTTATCATGAAATGAGTCAATATAAAGATGACAAGTATAAATCAATACGAAATAACACGTATAAATCAATAAAAAATACACATGGAGCACGAACAAAAAAAAAAATTCCTACATTTGTGTTATATATTTATATTGACAACATATACCAACATTGCCGGAGCATAGTTTAACTTGAGTGAAAGAAGCCAACATGTTCAATCCATTTTTAATTCAAATTATCTGCATTCTCCTGTAAGAAGGGAGGAATTTGCGCATATTCAATATCAGCCAACAAACTCGCTGGAATAGATGCTTCGGCTTCTACTGAGTAGGATGGAGAAAAAGAAAAGGAAATTATGCACTTAACACAAGTAGCAGTCATCGAAGACGATACACCCGCTATTCACATACAGAACTCTTCAAGGTTTGATACACAGTACCCGAGGCACGGCTCTACCAAGAGTAAATGCACGCTGTTACCATCTTGATCTGATAACACAAGCAGCACAATCATGGAGAAGAAACTAGGAGTGACAAACTTCAGAAACAAGAAACTGATATATCACAAGGCAAACCAGAGCTCCGCTCCTTGTAGCATCAATCATACAGTTGGATCAAAAGCATATTCTTAGCAAATTGTATTAGACAAACATGGAACTCGCAGAGTCCTGATATAACAACATCATGTGATTAGCTTCAATCAAGCAGACCAAAATTGTCGACACCGTATCAGAAATGACATCTTAACACAAGCAAGACTTGAATCCCTCCTGCAATTCCTCAGCATCCAGGTTCTTGCCAATGAACACAATCTTGTTGACTCTTGGCTCATCCGAACGCCACATTCGGTCTGGGGATCCTTGAAATATATCATGCACTCCCTACATGTTGAAGTGCTTATGTCAATCAGTTGACACATTAAAGCTAGAAAGTGTCATCGCAAAGACTAAAGAGATGGCACAAATCAACACGTTGATCACAAAATGGGGAACCAAAGTGGCTAGCCTAAGCTTCGTGTCAGAGGGCTAAACTTGATCCTTTGTCGGTCACTGAAGCCAGCTGAGAAATTTCCTTTCCTAAAGCAAAGCCGCACAGAAGATTCTAAGACCCCAGCAGGTGCCTTTTGGCACACCCTGTCCAATCTGTTAATATCATACTTCATTTGCGAGAAGGGAAGGCATCAAGTTACCTGAAAGACGAATCTCTCTGGCATACCCTCGACAGAAAGCAGCCCCTTCATCCTATATATGTCTTCACTCCGTTCCATTAGCAAATTGCCGAGCCACTTGTTGGCCTGCACCATAAAGCAATAAACCTTAATCACACGAATATAACTGAGATAATTTGGATCCCAAGACCACATCTTGGTGGTGAAACTTTCGGCCAACATCTGAAAAATGAGCTCAGGGGAAGAATTTGACTTGAATTTAAAACACTTGCCTTCTCGAGGTCAAGATTGCCCTCACAGACAATGCTAACCGACGAAACACCAGGATCATGAGTGTGATCATGGGAATGGTGGTGATGACCTGTAAAATAGTGTCCAAAAGAAATAATCAACCGTGCTTTTAACAAGGCCGGTTTCCACCCACCGCGATTCCAAGTACGCCAGGCAACCACTAAACACTGGAGCAAGGGTGGGGCGGTTACTGTCAGCTATTATGGCGCCTAAGTGATTCAAATAGTTGCCAAGGCAATTAGCATTAAACAAGGCTCATAAAAGGAAAACATATACTCAACAAAAGCCAGGGTTTTAAAAGTTAAGATAGCCATTTAGAACAGAACGAAATGCCCTAAACTTGATGAAGTTAAAATATCATTCAACCCCCACGTGGCAGTTTGAGAGCTAAAGGTGAGTATTGACCATTTACTGTTCAGTTTAGACAGAGCAGAGAATAACAAACCACCAGAAGTTAGAGCCAGTTGATAACAGTCATATTTCTCAATAGGAGAAAAGATCGTGCAAGGGACATAAGAAAAGCAAGTACATGTACAGTATAAACTACAACCCGACCGAATCTTAGCCAAAGGGAAAAAGAAGATAAAAGTATATTAGTTACTATACCATGCTCATGGCTATGATCGTGGCTATGCTCGTGGTCATGGTCGTGGTCATGACCATGATCATGGGCCTCATGGCTATGGTGATCTTCCTTTGAAACTTCATCATTCACTGCACTCTCTATCCTGACAACACCAAAACAATATTGCTTCTTTTTCAGAACATAACAAACTATTTCCCGCCACCTTAAATATAAGCACACCATATATAGCATATCTCAATATATGGTTGTCTTGAAAACTATTTTTCCTCTAATTGCCTTCTTAGTGAGAGATTTTCCCTGGCCATATTGAATTCGTGGAGCATAACATGATAAAATGGAGAATGAGGATACTTGAGCTCAGACTACAAAGGAACTGTCCGTCCCAAAAACATTGCAACAATTATCTAAATTGGTCCGTCCCAAAAAATTGCAACCATACCATAAATGGAAGTTTTTATGTTCAAAATTACCCATATATCCCTACTATTTACTATATATCACATCATCACACCCCACTACTATTTTTTCTCTCCTTTCTCTCCCACATATTTACAACGGAAATGAGGTCTTTTTACACTAAATTCAACTCTTCCGTGTGGTCAAGAGGTTGCATTTTTTGTTTTTTCGTTTTATGGGACACAGGGAGTACAAATCTAGCAGGTCAGGAGAAGGTTCTTTCACGAGACGCATTAACCAGTACTAGAACTCAGATATATCTCCGGTAAGTCTTGATGCACAAAAGCTTGTTAAGCTCTACAACTAAGACCACTCTTGATGTAATATACCCTCTAAAACAAACTAGGGTCGAATAGAAACTCAGAATGTACTTCAAACACTTTCACTTGACGGAACTGCTAGATATGGACTATGACATCAACATGAAGAATATGGGCAAATCAGTTTCCATTCATCCAAATCTACTTCTGACGGGTGTGGACACTTAACAGGCAAGCTTTGCCGATCATTTATATATGGACCAGTTACAAGACCAATGCCCTAAAGACTACACTGAAGCTGAAGTGTCCATATTCCATAAATTTACATGAGCTACAATTTCAACCAAATTCTTCTAACTAGCAGAGGCTTAATATTAGGGAGTAAATCATGGCACTCAAGGTTAAACTGTAAATTAGGGATCACCTCTCCAAGTCAAAGCCACCGATGCCAAGAACGTA
>JAOVYX010001278.1:0-12789 GCA_035668315.1 Drosera spatulata | reverse complement strand
TCCCCGATTTCCAACAAAAAGAAACTGACAACAGAACCAACTAGGATCCAAGCTTCACAACCAGGAATTAACACCAATAAAGTAAAGTACCAAGCTTCGATTTCTCTCCAGGTACAGGGCTTGTTAGATTAGGCTCTGAGACCCACGACTCCACCGGTCTCAAGTAGAAAGTCAAGACCAAATAGCCTCGGATCTCTCGCAAGAGAAGAGCATCGACTCGTCGGAGATAGTAACTAGTCGGAGACAGCAGCTCGCTGGAGAGACTCGAAACTACTCACAGATCATCTCCTTGTCGTGTAAAGAACATCTTCGAACAAACCAGAACAACCTCGCTTGAGACACATCGGAGATCGAAGCCAATCAAAGGTCGGGTCTCATCGGGGATTATCCCACGTTGTCGGAGAAGGAGTGCGGCTGTTCTTCGGAGATCTGGAGAACTGCGACGGTTGCCGTAGATGAAGAGAGGCAGCGGCGATGGGGATCGCAATAGCAGCGGCGGTGATTGCGATTATGGTTGTTGGTGTTCCTGGCTACGGCGACGCTCAACGGCGAAGGCAGTAGTGGTGGTGGTGTTACGGTGACGGCTGCAGATCTTGGTGGTGTATTAAGGGTGACGACGGCTAAGGTTTGATTGTTGTTTCAAGATTGTTGGTAGCCATTGAGAGAGAACCCTAGACTTAAAACATAACACTCAAGGTATGTAGTCTGCAATACCAAGGCCGCTATCTCCAGGTTAGTATTTATAGAAGAGTAGCCTTACAGTAATAGGATATTTTTATACAATTAAAATACATCCTATCTAGCGAACACAAATCTTATCTTTATGACGTATATTGAGAAACTTATATTTAAGGATATATTATTAATCATAATATTCCTCAACATCGACAACACGAACAATAGGATATTGTGGAATTTACATCAGTATAATAGACAACGAGATCAATATGATCAGACCTTTGTGTTTGTGGAATTTACATCACCGTTGCCTATCTCTCCTTCCAATGGAGGCGGGGGATATTGTTTAGTATTTTTTTTTCATTAATATATTTTTGTGAATATTTTAAATTTTTTGTATATTTGGATTTTTTTATTATAAATTTAATTATAATGATATTTTAATTTTAAATATTTGGAAAAGGTAACGCTAGAACACTAGATTCTCTAAATGGTAATATTTAAAATATAGAACATAATTTTTTATTCCCAAAAAAATCTATCTAATATCTATATCTATTTTAAATCTAATTATAATAACATCACAATCTTAATTATTGGAAAAAAATAACGCTAAAATATTATATTCTAAAAATGGTAATGATAAAACCATGAAACATAATCTTTTACACTATAGTTTCACTCACGAATAATGTCTAAAATATTTATGAGAAAAAAAGGTTTAAGTTTTTATGGAAAACATAACACATCTATATATGAGTAATATAGTAAACAAATAGGGTTTAGGATATGTTCATCTCAAAATTTGTAAATCTTGATTTACATTTGAATCAATTTTTTTTTCGTTGTATTAGGCGATCAAAACATTCAAATATGTTTTTATGACACATAAACATCTGTTTTCATGTTACTTTAATATCATAGATTTCCATAACAATTTTCTTAGTTTGTGTAGCGCACGGGTTAGTATTCTAATATATATATTATTATCTAAAATCATCTAACGGTATGTCATGACATCCCACCTATTTTAATATTAAATAAATATTTATAAAAAACTAAAAAACTAAAAAATCTTTTTCCAAATAAATTCTCGAATATGCAAGATAAATCAGATTCTTCAAATAACCATGATAATCTAATAAAAAAATTTAAAAAAAAAACTTTTAAACGTGAAATCTAGGTCTTTGATTTATTGGATCTACTCAACATCGAGGATTATCTCCAGCTGAATCGATATAATCGAGGATTATCTAAACATTTATTTTCATATTTTCTTAATATCATATTTTATTGGGAAAAAACTAATACTCGCTCTGTCCCACATATTGTAGTTTTCTGTTTTGATTTTATTCAGACGCTTTGTTTTATCTTGTTCAGGCGCTCAGTTTTGATTTTATTCGGGTGTTCTATTTTCATTTTATTCATGCATTTTGTTTTCATTTTGTTCAGGCGCTTTATTTCAGATTCCGACGAAAACTCAAACTACGTTGGAGGATTCCGAAAAAGATTCCAAATGACATTGTCGAATTCCGACGAAGATTTCGATGACGTTGTTGGAATCCGACGAGGGTGTTGGTAGTGATAAAGATTTGGGAGGAGGTGGGGATTGTTATGAGTATGGGATTGAGGAAGGTGTGGGGTTTATACATGTAATTTAAATTTGTAAGAATTGGAATTTTTTTTTTGTATTGTTTTTTTTGGAATTATCTTGATTTTTTTGTAGTTTTGGGTAGATCATCCACATCTTAAAAGTATCACATTTATAAATACTTGATGATAAAAAATAAATAAAATCATATCAATGTGCACATCTTTTATGCAACAAAACTAATAACAATGACTAATAAAACTAAAATAATTTTTGTACAATTATTTTATCTAACACAAACAATGAATGTTATATCCTATAGTATTCATTATTCATTAAGCCACCTAACAACAACATGTTAGGAACATCATATAAGAAATTTACTTTATTTATAAATTGGCCTTTATAACAGATTTCTATATTGGAATAGATACAATTATAGTTAAGTTAATTTACATATTTAATTCAATATTATTTTTTTGTAGGGAAAATTCCCAAAAACTACAAAATAAAAATAAAAATTCCCAACAGGTACAAAAAAATAATAATTTTCATCTAGTATAATTTCAGTTATCAAACTAAAACTATCCAAACCCATGATCGAAACCATTCCACACGAGAGTGCACTGTCGCAAACCATTCCAATTTCAAATCGAAACCCAAAACCAACTCAAATCGAATCTCGAATCCAAATCAAGAATCAAATTCGATTCAACTCAATAATCTCATGAGGTATATTGTTTTATTCAAACAGGACGTCTGTTGTTTTATATATATATATATATTTTAAACATGAATATACGAATCCATAAACAAAAAATTATAAAATGTACTCATATAATTGAAAAAATCATTACATATTACCCAACATGTTTGAAACACAAATTTGTACTGAGGCACTGTTTGATTTTTATAGACACACTGTTTGATCAAAATAGTACGCGTATACAAATCAAACAGTACGCCGCTTCAATTTTTCTCAAAATGTTGCTCAAAATCAAACCAACAACAACGAAAACAAACACATATACACACAAACACACACACACATATACTGACGTACTATTTTCTCATGACTAATGCATTGTTTAGAAACAGGGCGTCAATTCAAGAAAACAGTGCGTCAGTTCAAAAATAAAAAACAATGCGCTGTTGTTTCTTTTTGAAAAAAAAGCTATTATACAAATGCGGAAACAAAAATTTATAACATGATAACCATAAAATTGATTAAAAATAACATGAATTTTTATTTTAAAAAAAACAAGAAATTGAACTGACGCACTGCTTCATTTGTATTGGCGCACTGTTTTAAACAATGCGTCAATACAAATGAAACAGTACACCAGTTAATTTTTTCAAAAAAATTGTTAAAAAACAAACCAACAACGAAAACAAAATCACAAGCGTAAACAACACAAATACGAAAACCAAGAATCCCAAGCCCTAATTATCAATGATTCGTCCACAGAATCAAACCAAACAAAAATCATCAAAAACAACATATACTGCGAAAGCATCATCAGAATGTAATAACCCATTCGCCCACAAAACAACATATACCACCTCAATTATCTTTAGAGAGATTTTGGGATCGAATTGATCAATTAGGGTTTAGCTGATTTGGGAGTTTTACATGGTTGTGGTGGAGACATGGTGGCTGTGGTGATGTGATAGGAAGATTGAAGAAGTTTGAGGAGGGTGTGATAATGGTAGAGGCATGCGGTGGTGGTGGTGGAGGCATGGTGAGGCAACGATGGTGGTGTGATACGGAAATTATAAAAGTTTGGGAAGGAAGATGAGAGTTGTATGAAATGAGAAATATTTTATCGTGTTGTATGAATTGAGAATTATTTTGTAAAATATGTATCTTAGGAAATTTTCTGTAATTTCTATTATGATCTCCTAACGTATAACGCAAGGACCAATATTGTAATATTTTCAAATATGGATATATTACAAACAATTTGAAACGGATTTAAATAACAAAAGATTGCAAAAATTTTTGAACGGAGGAAAGTATAAATGTATAAATTAAAAATAAATTTTTATTTTTCATCAAATTTTATAAAAATTCAACAAATAATTCACATATCAATTCAAATTGTTCTTTACATTCGAGGACAGATGGAATAAATACTGTAATAGCCATTCATCTCAAGTCACCTCTATGGCTCTATCCCCTTTGAACTGTTGCAATTTAGATGTCGCATACATGACTTGTGCCTGGTTTTCTTCTGATCATGCTTAGCGTTGAGGACTCTTCTATCTGCCAGTGGCAGAGATTGTCCTACATTACAAATTCTGTACACTTTGAAGTGGATGAAGCCTCTGTTTCTGCGATGCATTCTGGCTTTTCTTGTATTCAATCTAAAAATAATCAGACAATTGTCCGTATCACTACGGGAGGTCGAAGTGTCCCAATCTGCCGAGTTTATACAATTTCCCCCTTTCACCAAGTTACAGACAGAACACGATCACAAAAATACCAGATCAATCTCTATCCAACGAAACCATGGCTCGATGAGCCTGTAGAACAGCAGGAGAACCTTGCCTCGCTTTCTCAACGAGCTGTCTTATCAAGAACCCCATGGCATCATCTTCGTCGTCACTGTTCTTTTCCTCATTCACGCTAGGAGTAGATTCCTTAGATTTCCAATTGATCCTGAAATCTGGCCTAATTGCCTCTTCATCAATGGCAGACGATAGCGTAGAACCATTCGCCATTTCATCATGTCCATCGCGATACAAAATTCCCATACTTTCTCGCCCATCAACAAAAGGATGTAACTTCTTTCGATTATCAGAATCTAACTCCAAGCGGTCATCGTCTTGTCTGGCTACATTAATTCCCCCGAGCACCTCATATGCTTCAGAATAAGCATCCAAGGCCTCTCCGGCTAAATTCATGACAAGAGGCCGAGCCATCGGGCTATCTTGGGTTGAGGACGATTCACTCCGCACATGTTCTCTCCAAGATATTGCTCTCTCCGATTCCAACTGTTGAACCCTCTTTTGGCTCTCATCAAGTGCAGCCTCTAGTTCCATGATGCGTTGTTCTAGTCTTGATCTGATTACCTCGTGTAACCGCAAGCACAGATCGTGGGGTGATACAGCCTGCTTTGTTGCATCTGGTGTTGACGTGCTGCTCAATAAGTTATGGGTGGAAGAAGATCCTGAGGCAGCTTTCGCCATGTCGGCTCTTAGTTCACCATGGACGACTTCTGACACAGCCACGGAGTCAGGGTCGATCTGCAACCAGGAGACAGGTTCTGAGTCACTAGGAGCCTGGTGAAGTTTTGATGGTCATCAATCATAAAAACAAGGCAATACAGAAATGCCTAGATTTCAATAGTAGTTTTTTTTTTTGTTTTTTTTTCTTTTTCAAAAAAGGAAGAAGAAGACCACAGTTATCGGATTCCTTAAATCTCCTTTGCATTTCACCATCTGAAACATGGTACTGTGATATGGTTTTGCAAAAAAGTCCATATCACAATCAGCATCTGCTTACACCAGAGAATTCCTAGTAGTAGTCACTACAAGCTAGGCCCAATGACAAAGACTACCGCTTAAAACCAAATACGGGAGAGCGAGTTTTTAGCTCAAGGAAAATCAAGAAGCAATCAAGCTGATAAAAATGGTTATCCAAAGGGTTGCGGAGCAGCAACTCTTGAGCATTTTGCAATGCAAAAAAACTGGTTTAGAAGACTTAGATCCAACACTACGTTCAAGTCGCTGAATTAGGCTTGCCAAATGAAGAAACATGGGAAGGAGAAAAAGCTACAGCCAAATATCAAGACGTATTTCATGTCCTTAAGGAAACACAGTATAAGCAAAGAGATGTTGCGAATAAACGGACATGGTTTACGAGATTGACATTTTTTTTACTTTTGGCAAAATAGGAATTTAAAGGCATACGAATACTGCAAAAGCAAATACAAAAAATAATGACTTCACAATATGCTGAGCAGCATTTGGCTTACAGTCATTCTCAAAGTTACAAGCAACATGCAAACTCACTGTAATCTTCCACTCCAGACAAACTAACATCAAGGAGAAACTTCACTTTCTTAGGTATCATTTATTTAATCCATTTTTATTTTAACAGCAGGTTAATTTCATTACTCAGTTGTCAATTCAAACCCTGTTTACATGTCCCTTGTAAGAAATATCTTAAGCTTTCTACCTTCATTCTCATATGCAAAGAAAAATGTATGACACACAACAAAAGTACAGAGTGACGTTGGTATAGCTCTATCCAAGTCTGTGTGGAGACGAGCTCCTTCGCCGGAAACAAGGGTGATACAATCACCAAGGTGAACCCCAACATGCCAAACTACGAATCCATTTTCGATTAAACAAGAGTAAATAAAAATCGAATCAGGGGCACTATTTCCCAAATATAAAAATCTCATCAAAGTGGCTAGCGGTAAGAACACACATGAAGGCTAACGTCTTCCTAAAGTCGTATAGTCAAGAAAGTTGATGCATGGATCTATAGCTGGTAAATCATGAAAAAGGATATGCGATATCATGGGTTTTGAACCGTGTCACGCCTTAGTTCATTAACTAGATGAAGCTCTTTAAATTGATGAAACATATATATATATAAAAGGGTTTCAGATAAAGTCACCTCCATTATATCCGATAATCTTCTTTTCAAAGAAGATTCTTTGATGTTAAGCTCCAATCTTTCTAGTTCCGCTTCAAGTTCTGCTTCAATATTAGTGATCGATTCAGCTCTATCCTGAGCATTGGCTTCTTGGCTATCACGCTTTGTAGCTCCCTCTTCCTTCGAGTCACATTCTGTAGTATCCGCCATCAGGCTCCCATTGTTGGCGATACGGGCATTTGCATTGAGCAACGAGCCGCCATCCTTAACAAGTTCTTTGACAGTTAATGAATCTTTCATCTCAAGTTCCTCCTGTAGATCTTCGACCAAGTTTTCACTTTGCTTCAGCCTACCTTTCAAATTCTCGACTTCCGCTCTATTTGCTATGAAAGTGCATAGCATGCCAACAAATATCCCACAATACAGGATAACAGCTCCGCTTGATGATCCTGAAATTTGATACGTAGAGGGTAAGAAGCCTAAAATCCAAACGGCAGAATCACCGTGGAAACAACAAAGACTCCAAAAGTGGAAAATACAAGATCAGTAATAGACGGAAAGTATAATGACTGCTCTCCGAATCCTCACGGATTTATATTTTCAGTTTACAGTCTACCCACTATTCCTGTGCTTAACGCTTTATCCAAGGCAGAAGCTAAAAAATTGTACTACATGATATTACATAGTCAAGAAATAAAAACTGATACAGTCTATAACCTAAAGAATCCCATTGAAGCAATGAGTATCTATACACATCATTCTTCTTCATTCTATTTCAATAGTCAGGAACTGAAAGCTTTCAGTTATGTTCATTATCTTTTACTAAGCAGCTCCTAATTGAGTGCATTTCCCAAAGATTGAAGTGAGACTAATTGGAGCCAACAATGATGAAAAGTGTAACATCAAATTGGTCAATGAGAAACAGAAAGCCATTAGCAAAAATAGACCATGGAATTGCAGAAATCTTAGCTACAACAAACAAAATATTTTTCTTTTACCATCAATTTTTACTAAATAGAATTTCAGCATTGAAGCAACAATATATCTCAAAGAGTGAGAAAATCACCACCTTGCCAAAGCGATTCTGTGTCTTTGACCAATGTGTTGGGACTGGGCGCATTTCCAATTTGATTCCTTACTCTCATAAGTTTTTGATGTCCCAGTCCCCTGCCTTCCTCAATCTTAGGGAAATAAGGGACCCCGAATCGCCCATTCACATGGAAGAATATATCTTTCTGCTGCATGGTTTTCTCTCCTCTGGCACCTTTATCCAAAGAATCAGCACTAGATTTGCTAATTATTTGACTTCCATCAGTAACATAAAATGGCCTCAAAGTTGGAGTTGAGGACGACAAAATTGGACCAAGAGCACGCTGCTCCACTTGAGCATGACCCTTGTAAAGCTGAGCCATGAGGCTACTCTCTAAAGAATTAAGGGGCTTCAAAAGTTGTGGACGGATGCGCCTACTTCTGATACTTTTCCGCCCCCACTGAGAACCATGTGAAGAACTCGCCTCCCAAGTCTGTTTATCAAGTCCCCTGTAAGAAAACTCACCAATGTTGCCAAGCATTGAAATCTCCCCATCATACTCGTTATCTTCTGTGCATCTTGGAATCCCATCAGGAAACTTCGATATAGAAAGCAATGTACTAGTCGAAGCTACCTCTCCTGGTGAAAGACAACTAGCATCACAAAAACTTCCATCCAACAACCCAGCAGCAGATTGTCTCACCCTTTTCTCTTTTCCCCGCCTGCGTCCATAGGCTGCATCACGTAGCTGTCTCATCGATGATGTTGCCTCATTGGCATTAGAGCATCCAACATCAGGATCTGATGTACCAACATCCGGAACAAGGTTCTGCCAGTGCTTAGCAAAGTATCCCGCATAAGCCGCGGCTGCACCAACCCAGGATTCCATCTACTCCCTCCCTCCTTGCAGAAAGTAAGTTCTCATATCGACTTCAATTCACCGCAACTGCAGTTCATGCAACAAGGTGCTTGAATCCTGTTATACAACGAGAAACTATAATCCTGATCTCTCAGCATTCATCGTTACACTACCAAAATCAGTCAATCAAATTCATCACTATATATACCATATGTTCCCACAACTCTTACTTCCCAAAAAGTCACGAAACCAAATATTCAATCCCTACAAGCAACGCTAACTCCACGATAGTCAATGCCTTTAGGGTATACCCGACATTTTAACTTCTCAGTTTCGCTTTCTCCACAAACAAAATCATACATCAGCCTCTCAAATTCACAAAACCCTAAGCCCTATCATCAACACCACAACTGAACCCTCATTTCAGCAACTTCCCAGGAACAAAATTTCCCGATCTCCAATCTTCACACACCCAAAAAACCCTTCAGTCACAGACCCACTAGAGATCCAAGAAGATATCAACAAAATCAAAACAACCCGATTGAATTCAACATCTGGGCATCTCAAAAATCAACATTAATCGAAAGAAAGGCCCAAAAACAACCTCCAATTGCAAGCAAAGTCGGAGCAAAAACACTGAGAACTGTTCAATGGCAAAACTTGTACTGAATTAATTGAGCAAATGCAATTGTAGGGCTTTCAATGGAGGGTTTGAAGTGAGTGATTTGGGGATTGAAATTTCAGTGAAAAGTGATGTGTTTTTTTGCTCGTTTATTTTTTTAATATAAAAACATTAAAAATAATTCGAAGAATCCAAAATACCATAGTACAAGAAATAATAGGATGGAGATTGGAGAGAGTACATTTCATGTGTGATAAAAACACAGTAAGAATGAAGTTATTCTTTTATCCCAAAATATCAAAATCATCATTCAAAAAATTCAACAAATCTCAAAATATATATATATATATATATCTATATATATTTATATATATAAATTTTAAAATCATGTGTTTGTTATGAGTTATGAAAAATTAGACGTGGATCTAAGGTATGTGGTCAAGACTTAAGTAAAAAAAAAAAAAATCATTAATTTTGTGATCTCAAACAGAACTTTTGGAGTTTTAATTGGAGTAATAATATTTTTTCATTTAGCTCAATGTATTAAAATATTTTTTTTTTATTTAAATTTATCTATCGTTCAAACAAAAAACACATAAATTAAGAAATCTTAATGATAATTGACACATCTTAAAGATACAAAAAAAATAATTCATTCTTATCCTTATTAATAATAAATTATTTAATGATTATTGTACATTCATTTTGAATAAAAAATAATAAATAAATAAATAAAATTAACAAAAAAATTTTAATTTTTATCTAAATTATTTTTCACAATATATATTTTGAAATTTTATTCCCCTCCTCAAACTACAGTTAAATTGAAGCGGACAGAATAGTAGAGAAAAAAGTTCATGGTACAGACCGAAGCCAAGAAATTGATGGAGGCTATACAGCCATCAATTTGAAATCATTATATCATTCGTCACAATTTTTTTTATATTTTTATGTAATAATGAATTTTTTATTATAAGGATCCCATTTTATTCTTACACACCCAACAGTTTTCCTATTAAAATTCCCTAATATATTACATAAATAAATCAAAATTTGACCTAAATTGAAAATTCAACGAAGACGAATCGCCGAATTAGTACCTTGTAACTGGAAAAATCGATTGCCTGTTTAAAATCACAATCTCCAAGTCAGATTTATTACCAAAATGAAGGAAGCATATCTGAATTTTAATAATTTCGCTGAATTAATACGACGGCGGAGTAAATTTTATAGCACCCCAAATGATTGATATTTCACTTGACCCTATAATCTCCGATTTATGGAACAAAATCAAAGACGATATAATTGATGCTTGATGAAGTAAAATAACCATAATATTCACAACAATTCAATAGATTTGAGGTTTATGAATTTTGGGGTTGCAATGGATGAGGTTGCTGGAGAAAAAGTTATAGAGGAGCTTCGAGAGAGAAAAAAGAGGGGAGAGACTTGACCCATCAAAATTTATGTAAAGTGGGATGGGGAGTGACTTTCTCCTCCCTGAATCTAACTCAAAATGGGATAGAGACTGAAGGTGAGGACCGAGAGCTAGTTAGAGTTGATGGGCCTGCTTTATTTGCAAAATTCTCCATATTTATAGATAGAGACACTTGTAGGGAATCCGTTGAGAGTGCTCTTATCAATCTTATTGACATTTATACTATATATTAAGCGAATTAATAAAGGTATGCTGTGTTTGTGTCACAATGGAACATCTTAACCATCCAATGGTTTAATGAACAATACAGATTTATTATCCTAAAAATAAAAATAAATTAGCTATTGAACAAAATAAAAGAAAAGATTAATAAGATAAATATAAATATTCTTTTTCTTCGTATAAGAAAATCTTGGTCATTCAATATCTACATGACAGTCTAAATACTTCATCGTCGAATTGATATATCTTTGATTGTTCAATACATAAAAGATTCAAACATAAAAAATAATTATCTTAATCAAAATATTATATTTGAATAAAATATGGATCTTAATTATCTTATCGACAAATCTTAATCATCTAATATCTGCATAAACAATTTTAATATCCTTTCAATATGGTAATAGATTTGACTATTTAATATGTTCGTTTTGATCCGTACATTACTGTACGGATGTATATACTAGCATGAATCTAATTGTGACAATTAAAATACTTGTGGTATTTTGTTTGGTATAAAAGGTGTATGGGTGGAAATATTTAATATAATTTTGTTTTTTCAACAAATAAGCCCATATTCAGTTCATCAAACCAGGACTACAACCTCCCATTTCTATACATATACCATATAAGATCGCATGAAAATAAACTATACCCCCTACCTGTATTGTATATTCCTATGTATCGCCTCACTAACTTCGTTAATATCCTTCCTATGCATTCGAAATATCCTAACATTCCTTCCCATATCTGACAAAAAAATACAGCAGCAAGTCTTCTTCTTGCAATAGCTACCCCTTTCTTCCCTACACTGATACAGATCATCCATCTCCATCATTCTGCAAACGACATACTCTTCATTTCCAGCTTGACTTGCAGCATAACCTTCTGCAATACCTTCTGTGCAAAAGAGTAATCAAAAAACAAGTGCTAAACATCTTCAATCCCTCCATTGCACATAGTACACGAATCCTTCTCAATCAATCCATGCTTATACAGCCATGCCTTGGTCCTGATCCTCTCCTTGAACACAAGTCAGGCAATGATGAAAACCGAGGATGGATGTTCTTATGCCATACCAGTTTCCTCCACTCCACATCAGAGTTTTTATCAATCAGTTGCTGATATCCCTCTTTAACAGAATATCCTCGAGCTCTCCAATGCTTCCGCTGCTGCTCATCACATCTGTGCATCATGTCATCCCTAGCCTTTAGCATAGAAGACCACACCCATCCAATCCCAGGTTTCCTCTCCATCCTTCACACATGATTGCGTGGGAACAGAAACAATTGTGAGCGAGAAGCAGCCCATCTACCTATTAACAACCTTCTGCAATCACTCTGATAGTGGATTTACTTTTTCTCTGTGAAGTCCACGTGCTTTTCCTTTCACCAAATGCAAATGAGGAGCAGACGCATCATATGAAAAAGCAGAAAGGATGCAGTGTACTCGGAAGATTTCAGGAACGTTGTAAGAGATCCATGTGCAGAGTTTTCAGGAGAATTCGACAGAGGCGACATCAGGAAATCAACGCGGTGAAGGAAAGAAAAAATAACCTCCTCAATCCTCTATAAATAAGGAGTAAGGGAGGAAAACATTTACAATACATCAAACACAAAAATAGTACCAGAAGAGTTAGGAAAAATATCCAGTTTGGGATATCGAGGGGTATCCTCTACGGGTATAATTTTATTCCGTTAGAGAAGAAAAATTAGTGAGAGTTATCCTGGTGATTGTAAT